>JAHPZR010043138.1:0-7500 GCA_019787425.1 Platygyra sinensis | reverse complement strand
GTATAAATTCGGTTTCTTTCCGGCAAATCCTCTTTGCTTTTAATTTTTTTTCAGTTGAAAGTAACCAAATTTAAAGGAAGGTAGACGGTTTTTAAATATAAATTCTCGCTGTTGCACAGAATATTCTAGGCGGCTGGATAGCGAGTCTCCTGAAGTCCCATGATGAGGTCAAAAGAGGGCAACACATGTTCCCATAGTCTGGAAGATTTAGGCCAATCAATGTGATTTGTTTTATTTAGGGTTCCAAACTCCAAATGTTTAATAACACACAGTGCTCACACAGAGCATGAATTTATAAATAGCGTGACTTATTCAATAGAGCGCAAATAAAAAGTCGTGTTTACGTCCGCCACTCACGCGCGTGACATAAGAACAATAGTTACAGGATTATCATTGCGAACTAATTGTCTCATTGAGCGTTAACAGTTTGCGAGAAGAGCAATTTAAATAAGGTAATCGTTCCGTGTCAAACAGAGAAACAGTTAAGGTTCGCTGATTAACTCTGACAGACCACGCAAAGTTTGTTAAAATGAATGAAAGCAGTCCTCAAGTAAGGCGACAAAGTCAGACAAGCCGCTACAGCCGAACTCTGTCAGATGAAAGCGGACAAGGAAGAAACGAGAATCTGCGTCGAGTTTCTGTGGACAGCTCGCAAAGTAGGCAACGTCGTCTTTCAGTGGAAAGTGTGAAGAGCGAACGCAAATATTCCCAAGATGGTGCCTCACGAAATATTTCTGTCCCTGGCGCTAGACGAATTTCAGGCGCGTCGTATTTCAGCAGTTGGAAGAAGCCGGCCGAAACGGCCGTGAAAGATGAGAAAAAAAGATGCTTCGAGAATACATTCCGTATGGAGCCGAAGATTCGTTTTCCTGAAGGAAAGGTTCGAGCAATGATAAAAGAAGCTTTGGAGACACTAGCTTCGCACACGTATAGCGCCAATCACTCGCCGTTTCTTGCCAAATTGTTGAGCGCTCGAGTACTGGAAAACGTCAAACAGTTAAACATTGAGCGCTACAAGGTGGTATGCCTGGTTACCATAGGATCCAAGGAAAGGCAGGGATTGAGGATAGCGAGTCGCTGTTTGTGGAATGATCAATTTGATACGTATGTTACCGCTAGCTTTGAAGAAGAGCATTTCTTTGCTGTAGGAACTGTGTATGGCGTTTATTTCGAGTAACGAAGAATCATGTTTTAGGGAAACTTGAAACAACCGGTGTTACAATCGGTGTTGCGTAGTCTGAACTTATGCCGGGAAATTCAATATTGCTATCTGATAAGTTGTTTGGAGAATTTGTCTGTCTTTCATTGCAACGAATTGACCTCAAACACAAACATCGATCTATTGTAAACTTCTCATTGCACTTTCACTGTCCACGTTTTCCTACAGAAAAATCACACAGAGTCGGGAGAATCTACCGTTCCATCCGTCACCTTGGGAACCAGCAAAACGGTTCACACTAAGTAACTCGATCTTGATAAGAAGATTGTGAAATTCAACCTTAACATGACTTTTTTTTAAAAAATGCTATCATTATAAACTTGCTTGTGTTTTTTATATTGTTAGCCATATGTTATTAAGGTGAGAATAAACACCTGTAGCTTATAGTTAAAAGCCGATAATTGTTTGACAATTGCCGCTCACAGCAGGGCGAAGTCTGTAACAATTATATAATACACCGCACGGACATTCAAAAGATTTATTAAACAAGGTTACGGGTTTTAAACACCTCGGAAACTCAACATCTTTTGTAGATACTCTGTTGTTTATCACGAAAGTATTTAAAAGTCACTATTACTTCTAATCTGTAAACAAACATGTGTTAAGCCGTTGTCAAGGTTCATTTCGGCTAGTTGAATAATTACATCAAAGTTGATAATACTGAGAGTGGGGAATATTAAGGAATATCATATTTTTTTTCTTAATCAAAGTTATTTGCTAACGATTGCTGGTCAGCTTATGCGCTCTTTTGGGAGTGCAAAAAACAAAACAAAACAGAAAGCTGGCGCACTGGATAAGGGCATCATTAAAATGTTTCAGTTAAAGGCTAACCGGTCGCGTGAATATGTACGGTGTGCGTAATCCCAAAATAAACATTTCACAAGAAATGAATATGTCAAGCAATAACCATTGTTTATTATATGGCTGATTTTTGTAACCGATATAGCGTGTGCTCTGATTGGCTACTGGAAAGGCGGGATTTTGCCATTACCCTCACGGGCATTAGGAGTTATTGTTAATGGCTCTCCTAAAAATGGACGAAAAGATGATAACTGAAAACTGTTACGGTTTTAACGAAAGTGAATGAGCTGACTGAAAAAAAAGAAAACGTAAAATGAGTGACAACAAACGCTCTGAGAGTGATTTATCATATTCCATCTTAATTTGTAACATGCATGACCTCGACCGATTTGTGGCCGCGGCCCTAGATTCGACTAAGAACGTTGATAAAATTTCATTCTCTCCAAATCAGATCACAAAGTTTCAGTTTTAACTTCCATTCTCAAAACGAACGAATGTTTGGACGGAAAATGAAAATCATTTGGTTAAATGATGTCGAGGGGTACGGGGAATGAGACAAAAGATGGAACAGATGTCCTTTGAAAGTTATTGAAGCAATAAGTGTCAACCGAACCCCGAAATTGGGCCATTCTCGCCTGAATCATATTTAACGAAACAATTGCCATACGATAAACTACTTATTAACCTCGAACGTTCGGTATTAACTCTTTTGACCGAATAATTAACAGCAAGGTCAGTTCAGCTAGACCGTGGACAACTCTCGGGTGATAGGTATAACCATTACAAATGACATTGGAACGCCTGCAGCATTTGGCATAAGCTTTTAAGATATTGATCGAGACTTCTCGCCAATGAACAAGATTAGCAAGAAGTAGCTACAGTAGAAAGAAATGGACTACTTATCATCGAAACTGAAAGCGTACTGGCAGGTGTTGATTTAAGGCTCAACCATATGTACTGAACAACTCAACCCTGACATGTTACAACATTTAACACTTAATGACGGGTCCCGAGGGGAACAGTGAATTTTGTTTCCCAAATATGAGTATCTCAGTGTTTCCCGAGACGAAGTCGAGGGAAACAATGAGATTCGAGGGAAACGAAATTCACTGTTCCCCAGGGGACCAGTCATTAAGTGATTGTTATATAGCAAAACAAAGCAAAAGCAAAATTTGGAACACGCGCTGAGATTCCAGCAAGAACATCAGGCCACCTCAGATCACGTGCAACAGCGGTTAACATTTCGTGGGTAATAGTGAACTGCTTCCCATTTGGCGGCATAGTTTTCGCAAAGTTACCCGTTCATGACATTTGGCGGCAAACAGTTTCATTGTTAGATGTCATGTGACCATGAACTAGCTAATGAATGAGCGCGCTGTAGCGGGAAAAACGCCAGCTATATAACAATATTGCATGCCCCAACACGTTTACGCCCAGGGGGTACACTGCTACAAAAATTGGGCGGGGGTGTGCGGCCCGCTTCCCAAATCCGTTACCCTATTTGTAACCAAGATCTTCGATATTCCCACCCTATTTATGACCTACCAAAATTTCAAAACCCAATTTATAACCTGATCATTACATCAAAATCCTGTTTCAGACCTGCGTTACAATTAGTTCCCTAGTTATGACCAATCTTAAATTACCATAAACCAGGAGCCCATCACCGGAGCCTCCATCTCCCATATATCCTTGAGTCAACCTTTGAGCGTATCTTTCTATTTTTAGAACAGTCTTCACCCCAGGCTAGCTTGAATTCCCAACTGAAAAAACATATTGCCTAGTGCATTGTAATGTATTGTGTTGTGTTGATTTTCTTTCTGATAATGATGAAAAAGTAGCTTCTTCTTTAAAAAAACGTGCCCATATCAAGGCTAGAGTACAAAACCCAAACACTATTTATGACCAAAATGGCAAAATCGGTTGAAATTGATAGCCTATTTATGACCAAAACGACTGAAAACCATACCTTTTGAGCCGCACATACCTATATAGCCCATATGAAGGAGTACCCCCCCTCCCGGGGGTTTAGCCTCAATTTCCTCCGCTCTCTCGCATCTGGGCTCCTTTCCTGAACAGCCACTGTGCTGGTAATCGAGCCTACACCACGTTTGGCCTGCCTCATTATTGCAATAGAAGTTGGATAGCGTTAAGCATGATCCACGGCGACATTGTTGCTCAGAAAGAAATGACAAAAAATGAGTCAAGACAGCATCGTGCATCATCTAAGAGCTTTGCAAGAAAAATGTAGCCATTTCGAATTTCAAACTTGATGCACAGCGACATCCAACGTATTGAGAGTGAAGAGTGATCATCGCAGTAAATTTTCCAATTTGAGCAATTGGAAAGACTGAAGCCTGAAAAAAATATCAGGGCTTCAACGGGATTCGAACCCGTGACCTCCGCGATACCGGTGAGATGCTCTACCAACTGAGCTATGAAGCCACACATTGGAAGCGAGGTCATTTCACTGCACGGGAAGATATGAACTCAATAAATTGACCTCGCTCCCAATGTGTGGCTTCATAGCTCAGTTGGTAGAGCATCGCACCAGGTATCGCGGAGGTCATGGGTTCGAATCCCGTTGAAGCCCTGACTTTTTTCAGGCTTCTTCTTTCCAATGGCTTAAATCAAAAAATTTACTGCGATGATCACTCTTCACTCTCATCTACAACCGCAGTACAGATATGAATTATTTCATACGTGCTTCACATCCAACGTATTGCATCAGAGTGATCAAACGCGTGCAGCATGTTGTGCGAATTACAATGTTGCGTGAATTTAAATATAAATATTTCTTCTTTCAGTTTAAGAAGCATGCCTGAGAACTAGCCATGTGTAGCTATGCGCATTGTCCACTACTACAAACAACATTTGAACATTTTGAGCCAGCCCCTCCTTTGGCTAAGAAGTAAAAATCATCATTATTTAGTTATATCAAAGAGTCATGTCTCCATGATGATCGGTCTTTCTTAGTGGTCAGCGACAACATGTGTTCGCTTATCGATGAAATGCATCATCATTAGTTAAGGTATTTTTTTCATTATTATTTTGAGATTACTGGCCCGCTTTTCTGCTGGTCAATGACGGAGTAATCCTGTACCCCCGGTGTACTCTCTTCCAGACCTGTATTTTGATTCGTTCTCTCCTATGGTTTCAAGCACTGGTGGCATTGATTAATTTATTTATGTTTTGTTTGCTGAGCCAATCACAAACTCTGTTTAGAAAGCTACAGGCTTTCAAATGGAGGACGAACCGCATAAAATTGAAACAACACAAGAATTTTGAACATAACATATTTGCCAGGAGACCTATCTTGGGTCAGTTTAACCCAGATTTTTTCCACTTGATTATGCTAGTGTGATCCCTAAATGATAACTGGCTAACTGATACTCTCGACTGCCTGCATGAAGCACCACAAATTGCCAGTTTTCCTATTTAGATATAACAGCTTCAAGTGGGATCCCTTGTGAAACCAAAAATGGTACCTGGCCAGCCAAGAAAAGGACGAGAAGGGCATGGTAATAGTTTATACATCTTAATCGTGTGGACGTCACAGCTAAATAATTTGTGAGTCTATGGGTTAAACCTTTTCGAACCTACAGCCGGAGATGATTGAATTAAACCTACCGTGCCGTGTTAATCTATTCAACGTCGCTCAAGTTAATTAAGCGTATGTCAACGTTGATAAAATCATTCTGCTCAAATCATACTAACAACTATTTTGCAAAACCAGACAAGCCGTACAGTGTTAACTGTTGACAAAAAAAAAAACAATTGACTTAATCCCTAATACAATAAAATACTTAACTGGTTTGATAAAACTGGTTGTAATTTTCTTTATAAATTAATCGTTTGTAACGACATGACAACTTAACCGTCTTTTATCTTTTAAATAACTGTATATATCTTTTCGTTGTTTACTACGAAATGAAAAAGTTTTACTTGATTTTCATAGCTTTAAGTCACTGACTAACTTATGTTTGTTCTGAAACGTATTTGAGTCAGACAAGGCAAAAAAATTACGGTTCTAAAAGATACAAGGGATTTTAATTTATTGTGACATTAGAAGCTAATGCCATAATGCTTTAGGCGACAATACTGTGTTTATCTGACTAGCCGTTAATTATCTCTAACTCCATGACATGGTATCAACTGAATATCTTAGTAGCAACGAGGTATTAAGAACATCAAATTCAGTTGAGGTCTTACGTAAAGAGTCAGCGCCAGAGTTGTTCGAAAGGTGGATATCGCTGTCTACTGGATAAATCACTATCCACTCAGTGGATAGCGCGGTTTGTTTTGTTAACACTTATCCACTGGATAAGTGATTTATTCGGTGGATAGCGTTATCCAGCCTTCGAACGACTGGGGCCTGTAGTTTCAGTTAGGTCTTGACAACTGAGCTAGGGGCTGTCTCATCCATGCTAAATTCATTTACTCGAAGTATATACCATATACTATACCAACAGCAAATAAATCTTCTCCCTCAAAGGAGTACTGAGCGTAACTATCCAAACCGTGGATCCCAAACGGAGCGGCTCGCCATGGTAACACTCTGACCTCGCTTTTGACCAACGGAAACAACACTGATTATTTTATACCTGGAAAACTGCAGAGATTTAACCTGTTCCTTTATCACGTTCTGCCAGGATTTTGCTCATGTGATAGCAAACTCGTGATCGTAGTTTTCACCCATCAAGTGCTCCTCGAATGTTTTCTTGATGATCTCTGTAACTCTCCAGTGTTCAAATTTCTTGACTGGCTCTAGGCGGTAGGTATTGTACAACCCCGCTTTGGGAGACGCTAGTCCTCGACGGAAACAGTTGTAGGAGGCCTCGTTACTATCGTATGCCGTCTTCTCCGATGTCTGGGGCTTTCATCTCCTTGCCTAGACACTTGAGACGCGTTTTCCAACTCCGATTCTACGAGGGGATCACTGAACCCGCTGGAAAAATTCGCACACTGATCGTCTTCTTCGATTTACCTCCCCTTGCTCTAAACGGGTGCTGTTATGCGACTCTGATCTCTGAATGGGACTGTTCAACAGATCCGCGCGAAAAACATTGGAGGGATTGCGACAGATCGCCCGTATTCCATGCCGTTCTCCTGTCTAGGTAGTGTTAAAGTCTCCAGAGAGTTGGTCGGATCGTCGGAGAATGTTACAGCAAAATCTCCTTTGTCCTGTCTCTTTTTCGTTCCGTAAAAAGACTCGATGAGAGTTGCTTAATCTTCAGAGCCGCGCTTCGCGCTGCTACCACGGAGTGAATTCTTGGAGGTCCTATATCCGTTATTGTATGAAAAGACATTCTGAGAAAAAACCGTCTTGTACAAGCTCCCAGTCAACTGGTAGTTTTTAATTCCTGGTACTCTGTAAATCGACTAAATCACTCTCGAACGACCTTAACTCACTGTCAGACTTTCTGTTGAATTTGTTTTGTTGACGGTGTGTTGAGCGCTAATAAACCGTTGTCAACTGG
>JAHPZR010043137.1:0-10000 GCA_019787425.1 Platygyra sinensis | reverse complement strand
TTTTAGTAATAATTATAATTATGATAATATAGTAATAATGGATTGCTTAAGGTATATTCAATGATGAGTGAGTGATGTGTTGTAAATCTTAGAGTTTAGAGATGGTGAAATGAGTTAAATATATTAAAATTCAGCCTAACACAATAGACCTCAGCACGGGGCTCTGGAAAATAAACCCCACAAAGTCTGTATTTATTCCTTAGAGCCTCGTGCTGAGGTCTATTGTGTTTAGGCTGAATTTTAATATATCGAAATTGGTCTGATTGTTTTTTTTGTTGTTTTTTTTTTGCCATATATACAGAATCTTAAAATAATAATAATAGCAAAAAATAATAAAGTAACAATATATAAGCTCTTGTAGAGTGCTTAAAAATTTCTGTTCTGATCGCTTTACAATGATAAAATCCTAGAATATTCAATACTTTTTACAATAAAAGGGAAGCTAATATGAAATGAACACTGAACTACTAATTATAAAGTTTAATTGAATTTTAATATATTACGTAAAGTAAAACTAAATTACATATTTTTAATAATAAGGTTACAAATTATAAGCTCGTTTAAGAAGATGGGTTTTCAATTTTGATAAAAAAAATGTTTTTATCATTGATAATATTCAGATTTAAGTCAGCTTGAATTTTGTCGCTAGAAAATTTCTATCTAGAAGCCATTTTTGGTGGATTATATTTTCTATATCAAGAGTGCAATAACTATAGAAAACTAGGATCTGAAAAAAAGATCTGCGTACAGAAACAATATGTAAATATAGTACTTTTCACTAGTAAGGTAAGGGTGAAACATAACGTCCGATGGAAAACAGAAGAGTAATGCAAAGCATAGTTTGTGTTTATATGTTTACAGTTATATTTGTATTGTTAAAAGGGAAAGCATTGTCGTAATTTTATACTGCTGTAGATGTTTTGAAGCAAATTAAACTTGTCCAAGACTCCTTTTCTCGTACTCGCGTACTTTGTAGTAAGAGCTCTTCGTTCTTACCTCGTACTTTCTTCGTTCTTCTCGATAAGCATATCTTTTGGTAATCAAACCAGGCGCGGGTTGTTCAAAGGATGGATAACGCTATCCACCGGATAAATCACTATCCAACGGATAGCGTGGTTTGTTTTGTCAACACTTATCCACTGGATAGCGATTTATCCGTTGGATAGCGTTATCCAGCCTTTGAACAACCGGGGCCACGTCTGTAAGGAAGGACCTGCTATTCCCCAGTTGTCCTCGCCAAAGCAAATAAATAATAGTTCAACCTGCGCAAAGTAGGGACGCAGAGAAAGATGGCAACTTTCATGCCCTTCCCATGACCCTCGACGCTTGTTTTCAGCTGCTCACTATGATGGCGTTCCGCTCTTCTCTATCGTCGATAAAAGCGCTCCACGCTCAAGGATAGCCCGTGAATAAGGCAGAGACAAAGACTGAAAGTCTAAAATGTTCCTTTTTGAGGTCATGAGAAAGCTTTTGGGGAATTGAAGCTGTTGAATCTGTTCCCGATGCAACACGTAGAAAATGTTGGACCAGAATTGCATGTCAAAGCTTAAAATTAGCTGGTGGTGTTTCTGGCCCTCGCGTTGTATAACAGTCCCACGCTACCCTAGCCCCTCCCAGATAAGGCCAGGGGTTAGAGATTGATAGAAGCATGTGAAGTATATATATGAAATAATTCATATTTGCACAGCGGTCGTAGATGAAAGTGAAGAATGATCATCGCAGTTAATTTTCCAATTTAAGAAATTGCAGAGAAGAAGCCTGAAAAAATCAGAGCTTCAACGGGATTGCGGAGGTCACGGGTTCGAATCCCGTTGAAGCCCTTATTTTTTTCAGGCTTCTTTGCAATTGCTTAAATTGGAAAATTTAAAACTGCGATGATCATTCTTCACTTTGATAGAAGCATATCACCAAACATATCACCTAGAACTGTTTGATATGCTTCTGAGATTGAGTTATCAGAAGTAATAAGAGTAAAAAGCCACGCAGGGTAAACGACAACTGTTAAGTTCTAACATAGTCCTGGAGCTAGGATGGCTCCCTTCGTTCGCTTCTCGGTCTAACTGGAATTTGACTTGATTCGATCATTGTTCACTGAAGAGACCTCCACCTGGTAAGGCACTTCGTGGGCTATGCGTCCGGACCAAGGGCAGCACTCGCGCACTGAACTTGAGGCGTTACACGACCCTCTGTGGTCAGAACCACAGGATTTTCCAACCATTCCAATTATATTCGACCCCGCCAGTATCATCAGCCCTTGCCAGGGCCTGAGTTGGTTGTAGCACATCTCTCGGCTCTGATCGAGCCACTTCTCCGGAAGTGGCTGCTTAAGGAGGTTTTTCATGGACTGCCGGTGGTGTAAAACACGGTTTCAGGTAAATTGAAATGGACCACCTCAGTCTCCTGCGTCACTCCACGGCTTACCTCCTCTCCCCCTCAATGCAATAGGTAAGGGACTTGTCAAAAAGTACATGGGGGGAGGGGGGTGGGGTGGGCCGGAGCATTACAAAATGTGATGGATAGAAAACACATGACCCACACATGACCCACTGAGTGGAATTTACCGTGTATAAATACAGTGATCTTTCTATCTATCTATCCAAATCAAAACAACTTAACGGGCCAGGGGCCCGTTTCTCGAAAGACCCGGTAACTTAACGGGCCCGAAATCAGATTTTGATATCAGTCTCAAGAAAAGTAGGGCGTGTTCTGATCTCTGATGAAGCCCATTTTGTTTCTTTAGCTGATGACTTTACTGTACAATTTTTAAACCTTTTAAAACTCCCTCTAGAATGCAAAACAAAACAGCCTAACGAACCCGGTAATTATCGGGAGCTTTGAGAAACGGGCCCCTGAAAATTACCGGGAGCTTCGAGAAACGGGCCCCTGGTTCGGTTTCGATCGGCCAGACTCAGTCTCTTACACGGAACCACTGATTATGGCACTTGGTGTCTTAATAAGATTTCTGAGATTTCTGTGCCCGCTTGAGGTGTTCTCTCGCAATGTGGTCTGTTTCCTCCAGTTGCTTCTTCTGCTGAATAACATAATCGGGAAAACTCTGTTCCTCCCCCCCCCCCCCCCTCCCCGCTCCCCCACATTTCAACTCTGGGGTGGTGGTGTCTCAAGCTTCAGGACTGCGACAAGGGGCAACATAGCTACCCTGCCGAACATTAATTAGACGGTAAGAGGTAAATCCAGTTGACTCATAAACACTGGTATTGTACGCAAGAACTGTTATTGAAGTTATTGAAATCATGGGCACCTGTTAAAGTTTAACAAAACCCTATGTAAGGCATTAACCGAGCATTTTAGTGACTTTTTTTTGGGAGGGGGGGGGGGGGGGGAAGGAAGCCTAGAATTCTAGTGGAAAAATTGGCTATCGTTCATGTAACAACAATGAAAGCAAGTGACACACTCGAACTCCAACCCACGGTCTCACCAGTACCTAACGCATGCGCGCAGCCATATCACCCGGGCAGGGGCAGCTATGGGCAGCTGTTTCGGCTAATTAACAATTATCCTGCGAAATCGCGCGGGATATCGTCTGATACTTAGCCGACGAGGCCGTAGGCCGAGTCGGCTAAAATCAGACGATATTCCGCGAGATTGAGCAGGATAACTGTTTTATTATTGAACAAATTGATAACAAAATTGATTTCCAAGCTCGTAACATTTTTACACCTTTCTGTCGACATTTTTTCACTTCACTTTTTCTTCCCATGTACGAAGCTACGTATATCGCCGGATATCTGTTACCTACGGATGACAGATATCGAGAGCATCATGACCATATTTGGATACTGTTACAATTTGTTGAATAAGAAGATCCGATATGCTGCTCATTTTTTTGTTTGGCCATGATTTTCTGCAGGACAATTTGTGTCTGACCACAGTTACTTTATCACGGCAACGACATGATATTCTGGATTTTTCCAATTGTCCCTTGTCACGCGTTTTGCATGTGACATTGGCCACTTGGCAAAGATTTGGATTTGAGTTTCATCTGAGGTCATCACCATCTTAGTGAGTATATGGATATCAGTCGACCAGTTAAATATTCCATAGCTTGCTACATCGTGCTGACGGGACTCAACAAGGTCGAAACAGCTGTCCACGGTTGCAATTGTTGGCTTTCAGTTTTGACTCTATCATGTCGTTGCCCCGTTAGGCTTTTTACCTAGTATCAGCCTTGCATCATTGTTTGTTAATTGTTAGGCCTAGGCCTCATCAGCATGGCATAGCCGTCGGGCAGAAATAGGACTAAAAAGCCCTACGTAGTTTGTCCTTACAGCCGAGGCGGGTGCAAAGCACCCCTTTAAGGCGGGGATCCACATGAAAGCCGTATTTTGGCTGGGTATTATGTTTTTAATGCAAATATCTCGTTTACGTTTCAAGCAATCAATAATCTCTATGCTCATTTCACATATCTATGTTTTGGGTCATTTTGTAAATTTTTTTTAGTGATTTTTAGGTATATTTGGAGATAAATAGTTTTTTCTCAAAGGATTAGTAAAATTTATGGAAATAGGAAATTTTGAAGATTTGGTGTTGTTTTAAAATTAGAGTTTGAAGTTAAAAATTGGTAGATACGCTCCAAACAGTTGCCCAAAAACCTCCAGCTGGGGTGCCATTGTGCGGTCGGGCCAGGGGCGGGGGAGAACACTCTGCGACGCCTGGCACTTTTTGTGTATATAGATCATCCAACGAAAAATGACGTCACATCCGGTAAAAAAGCGAGCTGAGCGGGAAAATCAAATTTCATTATGGCATAATCGTTCTCTCAGTAAGTAAAATGCCAATATTTCGCAATCGACAGGATATTTTTAACGTTTTATTTGGCCACGATAAACAAAATTTTGTCCTATTCCTCGTCATATCAGTGTTTTGCAAGAACAAAGCTATTAGTTATTCAAAAACACGCTGTTTTGAAAGCGTGTTTTTTGCGAAATGTCGTCATTTCTTCGTCGCTGAATTCCACAGGACTCATTGTTTGCCTGGAAATAATGAATTTTAGGTAAGTTGCACTCAATTAAAATATCCTATTCTCGTAGGTAGGCATTACACTAACGGAAAAACGCAATGGCAGTTTTCTAGACGTGGGAGAACATAATTACCAGAAGCCCGTTTTTTTAAAATTTACCTTTGTCAAATACTCGAGAGTACTCGAGAGCTATTAATCATATCACTGCAAGAATAGACTCACGCACAGAAAGCGCTTTGCGGATCTTTCTTGCCGATCGAAACTAACACAAACACATGGTTTTGCTTATGACTCAAACGGATGTCATAAAATATGTTACGATTGGGTAAAAACTTAAAACAAGATATATTTTCCCATAGCAATTCTATAATTGATGAACGCTACTTCACAGGCAGGCTGTAAACCCCTCAAAAAAAGCAAGAGGATAGTTTATACAGCGATTCAGTCATTTGGACATGTCTCTCATGTTTCTCAGTTATAATCAAATTCATTGTTCCGTTTCAACTGTGTTAATACTGTCATCAGCACCAGCACCAGCACCAAGTTCCATTAAGCCCCCCCCCCCCCCCCACCCCCGATCCTATGAGGTCAAGCATGCACCTTTAATTTCTTTAAACCCCAGGTCTTATTTGTCCTGTTTACAGACCAAGTTTCTTCTCCTGTCGTATTTGGCAACTCATTTTGAAAGATTATACATTTCGCATTATTTTTCAGTGTGCTTTCTCTAGCTATAAGCCTGCATCAAGATATGAGAGAACACTAGCAATTCTGATAATTTTAATTTATCACTATTTCAATGTGCCATTTTAACAAACTGTTTGTAAAAAGAAGTCCAGCAACATGCAATAGCAACAGTGACACTGAACTATCAGCTAATTAACTAGTCTTATCTCTGACAATCATTGAAGATTGATGATGAAACATATGGTGCAGTGGAACTGAATAATCAGATTGTCAGTGGCATTGTTGGTGTTAGTGACATTGAGGGAGTGATGCTAGTGTCTGAACTCGGATCAGATCAGCAAAGAAAAGGTTCCAATACTAGAAGTTGACAGAGTCGGCAACAAGAAGCTGGCTCATACACGTACCTGTCTTGAGGCCAGCTTCATCACTACTTGTCAAGGGTTCCTGACTTGTGTATAAAAAAAGAGTACCTGTCATGACTTATATGGAGAGGCTCAGCTCAAAAGGTGTATCTTTTCCAGGCTTCAGATAAGGATTTCACAAGTTGAGGTGTATGAAAGGGAAGGGAAATCTGTGATTTAGGGATTCCATTCTTCTGGTTCTAAAATGTTGTTTCAAGAAAAGCTCTCATTTACTCTCTTCAGCCAGAATGAGGGGATTCTTCAACATTGTCTAGATTAACTTGCTTCCAAGGGAATAGAAAAGTGAAGTGAAAAAATGTCGACAGAAAGGTGTAAAAATGTTACGAGCTTGGAAATCAATTTTGTTATCAATTTGTTCAATAATAAAACAGTTATCCTGCTCAATCTCGCGGAATATCGTCTGATTTTAGCCGACTCGGCCTACGGCCTCGTCGGCTAAGTATCAGACGATATCCCGCGCGATTTCGCAGGATAATTGTTAATTAGCCGAAAACAGCTGCCCATAGCTGCCCCTGCCCGGGTGATATGGCTGCGCGCATGCGTTAGGTACTGGTGAGACCGTGGGTTGGAGTTCGAGTGTGTCACTTGCTTTCATTGTTGTTACATGAACGATAGCCAATTTTTCCACTAGAATTCTAGGCTTCCTTCCCCCCCCCCCCCCCCTCCCAAAAAAAAAGTCACTAAAATGCTCGGTTAATGCCTTACATAGGGTTTTGTTAAACTTTAACAGGTGCCCATGATTTCAATAACTTCAATAACAGTTCTTGCGTACAATACCAGTGTTTATGAGTCAACTGGATTTACCTCTTACCGTCTAATTAATGTTCGGCAGGGTAGCTATGTTGCCCCTTGTCGCAGTCCTGAAGCTTGAGACACCACCACCCCAGAGTTGAAATGTGGGGGAGCGGGGAGGGGGTGGGGGGGGGGGGAGGAACAGAGTTTTTCCCGATTATGTTATTCAGCAGAAGAAGCAACTGGAGGAAACAGACCACATTGCGAGAGAACACCTCAAGCGGGCACAGAAATCTCAGAAATCTTATTAAGACACCAAGTGCCATAATCAGTGGTTCCGTGTAAGAGACTGAGTCTGGCCGATCGAAACCGAACCAGGGGCCCGTTTCTCGAAGCTCCCGGTAATTTTCAGGGGCCCGTTTCTCAAAGCTCCCGATAATTACCGGGTTCGTTAGGCTGTTTTGTTTTGCATTCTAGAGGGAGTTTTAAAAGGTTTAAAAATTGTACAGTAAAGTCATCAGCTAAAGAAACAAAATGGGCTTCATCAGAGATCAGAACACGCCCTACTTTTCTTGAGACTGATATCAAAATCTGATTTCGGGCCCGTTAAGTTACCGGGTCTTTCGAGAAACGGGCCCCTGGCCCGTTAAGTTGTTTTGATTTGGATAGATAGATAGAAAGATCACTGTATTTATACACGGTAAATTCCACTCAGTGGGTCATGTGTGGGTCATGTGTTTTCTATCCATCACATTTTGTAATGCTCCGGCCCACCCCACCCCCCTCCCCCCATGTACTTTTTGACAAGTCCCTTACCTATTGCATTGAGGGGGAGAGGAGGTAAGCCGTGGAGTGACGCAGGAGACTGAGGTGGTCCATTTCAATTTACCTGAAACCGTGTTTTACACCACCGGCAGTCCATGAAAAACCTCCTTAAGCAGCCACTTCCGGAGAAGTGGCTCGATCAGAGCCGAGAGATGTGCTACAACCAACTCAGGCCCTGGCAAGGGCTGATGATACTGGCGGGGTCGAATATAATTGGAATGGTTGGAAAATCCTGTGGTTCTGACCACAGAGGGTCGTGTAACGCCTCAAGTTCAGTGCGCGAGTGCTGCCCTTGGTCCGGACGCATAGCCCACGAAGTGCCTTACCAGGTGGAGGTCTCTTCAGTGAACAATGATCGAATCAAGTCAAATTCCAGTTAGACCGAGAAGCGAACGAAGGGAGCCATCCTAGCTCCAGGACTATGTTAGAACTTAACAGTTGTCGTTTACCCTGCGTGGCTTTTTACTCTTATTACTTCTGATAACTCAATCTCAGAAGCATATCAAACAGTTCTAGGTGATATGTTTGGTGATATGCTTCTATCAAAGTGAAGAATGATCATCGCAGTTTTAAATTTTCCAATTTAAGCAATTGCAAAGAAGCCTGAAAAAAATAAGGGCTTCAACGGGATTCGAACCCGTGACCTCCGCAATCCCGTTGAAGCTCTGATTTTTTTCAGGCTTCTTCTCTGCAATTTCTTAAATTGGAAAATTAACTGCGATGATCATTCTTCACTTTCATCTACGACCGCTGTGCAAATATGAATTATTTCATATATATACTTCACATGCTTCTATCAATCTCTAACCCCTGGCCTTATCTGGGAGGGGCTAGGGTAGCGTGGGACTGTTATACAACGCGAGGGCCAGAAACACCACCAGCTAATTTTAAGCTTTGACATGCAATTCTGGTCCAACATTTTCTACGTGTTGCATCGGGAACAGATTCAACAGCTTCAATTCCCCAAAAGCTTTCTCATGACCTCAAAAAGGAACATTTTAGACTTTCAGTCTTTGTCTCTGCCTTATTCACGGGCTATCCTTGAGCGTGGAGCGCTTTTATCGACGATAGAGAAGAGCGGAACGCCATCATAGTGAGCAGCTGAAAACAAGCGTCGAGGGTCATGGGAAGGGCATGAAAGTTGCCATCTTTCTCTGCGTCCCTACTTTGCGCAGGTTGAACTATTATTTATTTGCTTTGGCGAGGACAACTGGGGAATAGCAGGTCCTTCCTTACAGACGTGGCCCCGGTTGTTCAAAGGCTGGATAACGCTATCCAACGGATAAATCGCTATCCAGTGGATAAGTGTTGACAAAACAAACCACGCTATCCGTTGGATAGTGATTTATCCGGTGGATAGCGTTATCCATCCTTTGAACAACCCGCGCCTGGTTTGATTACCAAAAGATATGCTTATCGAGAAGAACGAAGAAAGTACGAGGTAAGAACGAAGAGCTCTTACTACAAAAGTACGCGAGTACGAGAAAAGGAGTCTTGGACAAGTTTAATTTGCTTCAAAACATCTACAGCAGTATAAAATTACGACAATGCTTTCCCTTTTAACAATACAAATATAACTGTAAACATATAAACACAAACTATGCTTTGCATTACTCTTCTGTTTTCCATCGGACGTTATGTTTCACCCTTACCTTACTAGTGAAAAGTACTATATTTACATATTGTTTCTGTACGCAGATCTTTTTTTTCAGATCCTAGTTTTCTATAGTTATTGCACTCTTGATATAGAAAATATAATCCACCAAAAATGGCTTCTAGATAGAAATTTTCTAGCGACAAAATTCAAGCTGACTTAAATCTGAATATTATCAATGATAAAAACATTTTTTTTATCAAAATTGAAAACCCATCTTCTTAAACGAGCTTATAATTTGTAACCTTATTATTAAAAATATGTAATTTAGTTTTACTTTACGTAATATATTAAAATTCAATTAAACTTTATAATTAGTAGTTCAGTGTTCATTTCATATTAGCTTCCCTTTTATTGTAAAAAGTATTGAATATTCTAGGATTTTATCATTGTAAAGCGATCAGAACAGAAATTTTTAAGCACTCTACAAGAGCTTATATATTGTTACTTTATTATTTTTTGCTATTATTATTATTTTAAGATTCTGTATATATGGCAAAAAAAAAAACAACAAAAAAAACAATCAGACCAATTTCGATATATTAAAATTCAGCCTAAACACAATAGACCTCAGCACGAGGCTCTAAGGAATAAATACAGACTTTGTGGGGTTTATTTTCCAGAGCCCCGTGCTGAGGTCTATTGTGTTAGGCTGAATTTTAATATATTTAACTCATTTCACCATCTCTAAACTCTAAGATTTAC
>JAHPZR010043135.1:2500-25000 GCA_019787425.1 Platygyra sinensis | reverse complement strand
ACCTCTCTTTGAATACTGAGTTTACAATTATTTTGTAGTCAGTATGAAACCTCCACTTGTAATTTTTTTTTATATTTATTTAGAAGTTTTACCTTGATCGTCTTTAATCTTGCAATTAATTGATTTATTTATCTAAAATGCTTGTGTTTGATTCAAAAACTTTACAAAGAAACTTCACAGAACAGTTTCTTAACCTCCTTTTGACAATTCATTTGACATCAACCGTAGTTATCTGGTAAATTCGACTTTTGTAATTTTCATTCATGAGAATTGTTTGACCGTCCTCGACCATCATATAAACCGTGTAAATAGTATTTATTTTCAATATTGCTATTTATTTGATCCAACGTACTGTAGTTTAACATTAAGGAACAGTTGAAGTATAGCCGTTCTCTTGACAACTTGCTTTGATTTATTTGTAATTTTTGTTAAAGTGAATAAAGAATAAAGTGAATTCTTAATTACAAGTAAACGCCCTCTGCTCGTCTCTTTTTTTATCGCCACTTTTCTCTGTGTTTTGTCTCGAGGGTATTTTGCCGTGTTCTTCCCGAGCTAAATCTGAATTTAATGCCGAGAGATCTCAGGATGGCCTTACCACCGAAACGCTTGTGAGTTGTAATCGCCTGTCGCCTAATTTGAACTTGTTAAAACTTTGGACAGGCATATCATGTGCACAAGTCTTTTACAGTCTCTAGTCATTTAATAGTTGACTGGTGATAGTGAATGGGGAGTGAAGAGAATTATCACCCGACCTAGAGAGCACGGGTTGCTCTATTATTTAGCATATATTAACGGAAAGCAGTCCCTCCAAAACCTACCAATTTAGGTATTTTTAACGCGAAAACTTAGAGCATATTATCCTTCCCAGGCAAAATTAAACTTTGACAATAACTTATCATAACCGCTAAAAGACCCACCTCTTCACAAGTTAATGATTTTGGAAACACCACTGACAGATCAACACGCGGCCAAACGTAACCGCTTCTTTGACATCTTCAACTGGCACTTTAGAAGCAGATCTGAGGGAAGTGCTTATTTTCCTATCCTGTCTGCGGTGTTTTACAACTGGTTGACTTGTTTGATTATTCATGGCGTTAAGCACGCTTGCTAGCGTGGTGTATATGGTGGATTTACCAGAGCCTGGGTATCCAAGAAGGATCACGTTACGGCTTGTTTGCAGGCTGGTATGAAGCTGAAGGATCTAAAAGTGGAACGCCCGTAAACAGTGAACCAAATGACAAGATCTAACGCATTCAACAATATCAAAATAACCTTGTCTTTATCAAAAACTTATGTAAACAAACATCTCTCTTTCATTTGGTATGTTCGATTCTGACCGCGCTCGGGAGACTCTTAAGAGCCGTTGTCAGTAATTGTCGGGAATCCGTGGACAATTGCAAAAATTCGATTTTTTTTTTCTTTTACCAAAAAATCCCTTTGAGTAAGCTATTTTAAAAACAATATTCAAAAGTTCCAGCGAGTCTCCGGTTTGGCGAAAAATAGAAAAGTTTGAAATTGAGTAAACCTCGTCAAAAGGCGGGTGAAAATTATGCAAATTAGAGCACTTTTCAAAACGTTGTACAAAACAGCGGAAACTTGTTTTTACCTCAAATTTACAGGTGTTTGCTACACATTTCTAAAAGTTACTTTCAACCTTCATTTTATCTAGATCTATGCTTTCTTTCCAACAGAAGGCAGTGTTTCGTACTTTGTTGACGCCGTGAATTTTACAGTATTTTTGAAGGCTGTAACATCGGGGGCATATAAAATTAGCCCTTGTAAAGAGGCTTTCTTAAGGACGGTGCCTACTTTTGTTTGTGCGCACACGTTTTGCGCATCACGCAAGCCATGGTTTAAGCGCGCGCGCGCTGGGGTTGATATTGACGCAATCAATTACGCCACCAAGTACACGACTAAAATTAAAGCACGATTTTCCTACGGTGACCAAATCAATTTTAATGAACCTGTACTTAAAGCAGGAAGATCAGAATACCAGCATGTCGCTAACCAATAACTGTTAACGTCTTCCAGTCGAAAACCTAGCTGTTATCTTTCGAAAATCGCACTGAAATCCAACTGTAAGCATGTACCTGCAGATGGCGTAGTGCGCGTGCAAAAACGCAAATGTCTTACTTACTGGGGAGGTGACAGGAAAAAATGTAACGGGCAACGTAGGAGTTTTCAAGAAAGATCAATGAGTTTAAAAAACGCGAGCTTACCCCTGCATTTTATGCTGCGAAATGGAAGTGGCAAGCCTATTTAACATGTGATTAGTTTCTGGTTGTGAGCAAAAGGTATTTAGACTGTATTTTAGCTGCACCAGAGGAAAGCTGTCAGAGACACTACAAGCGGTTTTGCAACGATTTTGTTATGATTAAAAAGTACCAAAAATGATTTTAATGTTACCAATTGCCATGTAGTTTAAAGATCTTTTAAAGCGTGTTTGCCTTTCTATATGTAAAGGCGAATTCTAAGGAAACCTGTGATGAAATATCCTTTCCCTCTTTTTTCAGAAAAATGCTGATGTCAGCATTTTTGTTGGGATTCAAGGCTAATTATCTCAAAAAAAATGCGTGGCTACTCCTTCTTTTTAGATTCCAACAGCCCTTTCAAAGATCTACTTTTTCCGTGTGGTCCTAACTTGGCGCAAGAACCTTTGTATTTAGTAGGCACCGTCCTTAAAAGAGCAACTCTTCCTGTTTGTCATGCTAATTTTTTTTTTATTATTTTATTTTATTTATGTTTTTGGCCCGCTAAAAGCGAATGTGCAAGATAATGATCTATGTGGTGACCTTTGACACAGTTTGTAATTTTAACCATTGTTTACTTTCATGGATCGCGCAATGCATTTAGTCAAAATTCAACGTTTTTGTCTCAATTGCTACTTTTATTCACCTATAATTACTGACATCAGCTCTTAAAGTGCATATGAAGCGAAATCAGTTTTTCAGTAGTTTGAAAGTTCAGCATTTTAAAGACACTATTCCAAAGTTTGAACCGTGTTTGAAAAAAATTGGCGATTTTATAACACCTGAAAATTGTGCGATTTTGCCCTCGAAAATGGTCTTCGAATCGCGCGGCCAAAATGTCCTGATGACGTAGTGTTGTGGACAAGACTACGAGATTGCAATACGATACGGGGTGTATTGGCTATACACAACATCGATATTCTCGTCGTCATTTGACGATTCAGAGAAATCACTTAATTAAGAATCGCTGGACATGTTGTTTTGCCTCAAAAACCCTTCGTTGTGATTAATTCTGTCCACAAAACTACGTCACCAGGTGAAATTGCACAATTGAATCTCGTCCCAGTCCCCTGACCATTTCTTGACAAAAGTTGAGCAGTTTTCAGCGCCAAAAACATGACTAAATTTTTATTTTTGTCAACTTTAACGTTTACAATCGATTTATTTATATATTGGACGGTAAAATTATGCAAAAAAAATTCACGTCATATGCACTTTAAGATTCTAGCTTAAGGTGATTCCTCAGAAATAAAAGTTACCGATGAATGTTTTTTAAACTTTTCCTGGATATTCTCTACCAAACACTGTTTTGAAAAATACAATAAAAATGATAGGTCACCATTCTCGTTTAAGAGATATGATGGGCCAATCTTACCTCATTTGTGCCTGTACTCGTGCTAATCACGCGCGTTATTCATCGGTCCACGTTACATTTTGCGGTAGCTCGAAATATAGTTTATAAAAGTAATACTCGGGAAAAAACTTGACAGGTAGAAAGTATGGAGCATACAGAACAATATCATATAAAATTTGTGGAAACATCACACTATTTGAAACGACGTGGACGTAAAGCGTTCGTTGAGTTATTATTTTTGCGGTCATAATTTGCATCACAGAGTAACGGTTTCGTGCACTCTTTCGTCTATATCTTTTTTTTTCCTTCCGATAGAATTTTTTAGTTTTCTTTTAAATTAAGGAGGGCAATATGCAGACTATTATTATGCAATAAAAAATATAGGTCACCATGCTCGTTTAAAAGAAAACGAACATTTATTTCGCTATCGAGCTTACCTTGAGGGAAATTTCTCTCGTTGTGTACGCGCACGCGCTAATTTGCGCGCGCTAATGACGCAAAAATCGTGCGCAGTAGGGATGCGCAATGCAATACTGAGGAATTACCTTAAAACAATACTGCGCTGATGAGGGTTCCACATAGATTCGGGAAGCACATTAGATTAGGATTAAATGTAAAACACAACAATTCAAACCAAACCAAGAATTGTTAATTTTTCATTTTTTTTTTTTATTATATCTTGTTGGGGGTGGGGTGGTGAGGGTTCCCCTCAACCCACCTATGGCCCGATGGTGGGACTAGATGTCACTGATAACTGATTGCTTGACTCAGTCAATACTATTTAACCATGCTTCCCTTAGAGTGGGGGATGCCACATATTTTACCTTAGCGATGATTTCCTGCTTTACTTGTAATCCGTTGCCTTGAAGATGCTCTTTAACTTGCTCCACTAATTGCGAGTCTCCTTCAGTTGACACGGACATCAGAACACTATGAGCGAACACCTGATCTACTGCATTTGAAAACAGCTCTTTATCTTCCGCCAACAATTTGTTGCCAAAATACGTGAACAGGGAGTGAACTATGGCATTCTCTTCTGACTGACGTCGCTCCAAGCTTTCCAGAAAGGGACTTCTTCGCATCGCCTCTGTAAAGCAGAACAAGATCACGAACAACATAACTTCAGCATCTCACATAGTCACAGTACATAATAACACCACATCGGCAATATAAAAAAAAAACACATGTAATTCACTACGAAAATTTTGACGAGACGTAAACTTGACTAAACAGATTCACACCGACAAATGTTTAACAGACACATACCCCATTCACACCAACATGTTTAACTACGTTAATTACTTTAATACCGTACATACCGTACAACCTAACAAGGTAACAACCTGTCTGATTTGAAACTTCTCTCCTCAGACTGACTGCAAAGCGTAATCGGCAATTGGAAAAAAACCCGAACTTGATTACTTAAACTAGTTTAGTTGGTGTGAATGGGGTATTACCCTTCACGTTTCAATAATATCACAAAAAATATATATATTTATATAAAACTGACCAGTTACGAACAAGACATGATCTTTCTCGACATCGTCAACTTACACCAATCATTTCACGGCAAAAACTGACCAATCAGACCAGACTTCACTGAACACCGCCGAGAAGTAAACACTGGTCAGTTGCCTACATTGTAGGAGGATGTCCTCCTCAGAGGTTGCCATAACGTACGCAATCAACAGCAATTCTTTTACACTAAGTAACTTCCCCCTGATGTCACACAGGTGAGGATTAAGAGTGCCGATTTGAAAAATAAATTTTTCTTCTAGAGTTTTGCGGCTTTCTGTGCTTCCTTGATGTAGGGAGAGGAAGCACAGAAAGAAAGCGCGTCAAGGAAGCACAGAAAGCTGCAAAACTCTAGAACAAAAATTTATTTTTTAAATCGGCGTTCTTAATCTTCACGGTATCAACGAACGCTTTTCATTCAACTAATTTATTCTGTTGTTTTTCACGTTGCCAGGCACCAACCAATAGCGTAGCTCCATATTTCTCTATATAAACCACACACAGCCCACAATTCCTCCATTCGCTCCGACGAAGGGCTAGCGCTCGAGACGTCAGCTTTCGAATCTCTTTACGGTGGCCAATTCACATTATCAACTCAGTTGATAAAACAAAATTATCACTTTTATATGAATGGTTTAGCCGGAGACTCGATTTGAAACTAATGGTATACACCAAAGTAAATACAGTCAAGATGCAGAAGTAATTAAGTGGCGCTGAAATTAACTTGCTATTATACAGCCAGCTTTATCGGGCAGGACATTGCTGTTACCTGTTCATTGATTAACTTGACAAAGGTTTTGATCTTCATAGCAAGAGACTTGGCTTCAGTAAAGCCACAGCATACCAACCATACTTCAACCACAGGGAAACAATCAGGAAACAATCAGGAAACAGCATCGAGACCGGTCTAAGCCGAGCCTGACGTGTGACAATAAGAAACAATACAAAGAATAAGACTGCACACATAACACAACAAAGTTCTCTAATGCCTCAGCCACACCACGATGAAAACATTTGAAAATATAAGTTTTATTTTTGATGTCAGGCCTACCGTCCACACTAATCCGTCACGAAAACAGAGCTTATCGAAATCTTTTTCAAAGCGGAGGAATTTGAAAAATCCGGCTCTTCGTTATCCTGTGGACGCACAACAAATTGCAAACGAAACTTTTCGAAAACGATGGGCTACGATAATTATGAAAAGTTCTCTTTACCAAGTCAATATCCTGAGCGCAGTATGAAGACTCACCCTAAAGTTGTCTGGCAGCTTAGTATTTAAACGAAAACTACCAGACATAGTCATAAAACAACCATACATCGCACTAGCCGCCATGAACTGTCCTTCCAAGACAATATTACCCAATAGCGGCATTTCAAACTCTCTGATGCTGATCTCCTTCTTGTACACTCGTGCTGAAACTATCTTGAAATGTCTGAGGAAGCTTGGGTTGTTTTTTTCAGTGGGTACAACAGCTGAGGTTTCACATCATCGTAATAATCTGCTTCTTGGAGATCACTTCCTTCTGAGATTGACAGATGGCTCTTTCTTTTAGAAAGGTGCTCTCCCTGAACCAAAACCTGCAAGTAACGAACTAAATGTGTGAGTGTTTGGGAGGAGCGTTGCGTCACATCCCGGCCAAAAAAACGGTTGCGGAGGAGACTACAAGGAGGTTCGCGGTTTTCAATAAAATACTAAATCATTAAGCAAGGAAAGTCAAGTTATTTTTACAAGTTTCACACAGCCGGGTATAGCAAAATGCTCTACTGGTAAGCACTTCTGATTTCTGAATTTGAAACAATTTTCCTTCGAAAGCTTACATGATAAATATTTCCTCGACATCTCGATGGAAACAGACGCCAATTCGCCAGTAAAATAATGTTATTACAGAGATCAACAATAATTCTAACGCCACGTTTTTGTGTGGCTTACACGAAGTGTAAAGCCACGCTATGCCATCACCTGATTTATTTATTTATTTATTTGTCTACGAGAGTCGAGTGCCTGTCACGTGGTTTAGTGTCTACGACGAACTAGTAGTCTTGGTTGTAAGCTTGAGTTCGAGTAATTTTTTTCAGGTGATCGTATCACGAGTTAGTTCTCCTGCACAAGCCAACTGACACACCCAGCTTGTGTTGTAAGTGTAGATTGGTTCGCTGAACGAGGGAATGACGACGGGAAGGCTTGGAATTTTCAGGATTTATTACGAAATAGTAATGGTATACAATCTGAAGCTATAAGAAAAATAATCACGTATCAATGATTTGAAATATATCAAAAAATGGAAAATGAAAGCTCAACGAAGTGGCGTGAACTTGCGTTTGTCCAAGCTTGTCCAACATTAGAAAATTACAAACAGAAAACGGCATTAAGCATCAAACTTTGAACACAGTGAACAGCATTAGGCATCAAACTTTGAACGTGAACAAAACAAAACCTTATTGATGCCGCAAAATTCCACGGAGGTCACGCTGTCCAGTGGACTTTGACTGTCTCGTTCCAGTCCCCGTGGTTTTTGAGTCCGCGTAACATAGATTGTGGAAGAGGTTTTACGCTCTTACACTGGTTGAATCTTCGGTACGGGTTTGGGTACAGGTTGTACTGTTTTGTTTTTTACGGTTGCATTGTGGTTTATTCAGTACCGCATAAATTTGCGCTAACGAGTAAACTCATGGTGGTTTGTCATACAAGTTTAGGTTGACAAGCATGTCCCACGCGCGATAGGTCAAGGGTTTGGTATCGGATACAGGCAACTCAAAAGAACTGCTCCAAAAACATTGATAACAGCTAATTATTAATTTCAGGTGAAGTATTTAGCGTTGCGAAATGACCTTAAAGATAACAAAGTGTATGGTATCACCTGATTTATTTATTTCTATACTGTAATTATTTATTTGGCGATCATTTAATCTGTATCAACTGCGTGTTGAACATTCAACAAACAAGAAGAATTGAAAAAAAATAAAGAATGTGGTTGCGGGTAAGCATTCAAATTTTTTAAAGTAAATAACTAAGACTTTCATCAATGGGGAGACGAAATACAAATATTATGATCCACTTATTTAATTTATTTTCTTGCAATTATGAACTGCGAACAGCCCAAAGCATTGCTGAGCACTCCCTGTGTTTTACATTGAATTCGCATTTACATTTTTTTTTATATATGTATTTAAAAGCATGTTTATTTTGTTATTTAAGTGTTGTTTAATTCAGTCGAACCTCTGGTAGCGACCCCTTTCTTATAAGCGACCACCTTTCCTCGACGATCAGTTTTTGAAAATACAGTGGCAAACGTTAGCTTGATCACTATAGCACTGAGCGATTGCAACGTAATATTATGATTTTAAAGCAGTCGATACAAGCAATGATTCAAGGCTACAGACCATTATTTTAAAACAAGAAACGAAATAAACAATCGGTACCTAAACTTACTGGTTTCAAACAGAAAAAAGAAAAAAAAAAACAATGAAAAAGAAAAGGAGAAATAATCAGCTCCTGGAATCGGACCATAACGTTTTCAACTCCCAATATTTCGCTTGGCGAGTAATCGCTTATCACATTACACTGGATGAAATCATGGATTTGACTGTATTTGGCTAGAAGACAAATGTTAGACAAATCTGATATAACATTTGTCGGGAGACAAAAGAGGCTAAAGTTGAGACAAATATGTCATCACATATGTCCAAGACAAATGTATAACAAATGCATTATAAATACGACGCCACATTTGTTATCAGACAAATATAGGGTAAAACTGAATAAATTTGAAGCAGAAAACAGTGATGTCTTAATCGCTATATATCTTTCTCCTCACTGATTGTTGAGTGTTTTTTTCACAGGTAAATGTCTGGGTTTGAGGTTTTGGAGCCGAGCTGTTATGTAATTTCAATAGAGAAAAAAAGTAAAAGAAGTAGTAATCAAGTAAACAAACTAATAACAGCAAGGAAACAACTTTCAATTATCCATTACCTAACAGTTTATTCTTTAAATTTATTTAAAAGTCATCAACAAACAATATAACAATTTTGTACCTACTCTTAGCTGAGTATGATAGAAATCCCTTTGTTACAAGAGTTTCAAACTTTACGTCAAGGGATGTGAATTTCTGTGCAGGAACCTGAAAGGTCATGTTATGATTTAACTGCCTTTCGACAACTTGCCTTGCCAGAAGTCGACCATAATGTAAGTCCGACGACTCCGGCACGAAGTTGTGTTAAACAAGCGCGACGAAACGCGAAGTCGTGAGAAACTCAAGCGATTAATGGATTAGAACGCCGCGGAAATGGACATTGAAGATGTCTGTTCGATAACCTGTAACGCTTTTGACTTATTTGATTTTTCCTCAAGGTTACTTTTGAAACGAAATTATTGATGTATTTGAAACGACTTGCAACGAAACAGTGACGACCTGTACAGCACCGATCAGCGGCTTTCCAAATTAGATACCAGGTTCTCTCGGTTTCCGCGCCATTTTTTGGCGTCCTTTTTGAAAGGTGTGAAATGTCGTGTAGCCGGGAGCTTGTATCGATCTCTTGGTCCTTTTTCACTGTTTAAAAACACTACTTTGGCGGATAAAATTCAGTTCACCTTCTCTTCTTCTCTGTGCACGATCTCAAGCAGTTTTTGGTAGCATACATTCGGTGAAAACGTCGATACATAGGGATGTACGAATCAACAACAACAGGTAAGCCATTGTTGCCTTACCGTGTGTCTTGTGCGTAGAAGTAAGTTAAGCTTCAGTTGTAAAGTTTGCTTAAGATGTATGGAATTACCTCTGGTTGTAACCGGAGGCTACGTAAAAGACATTGAACACTGAATGCACTCTCTCAAATTTTGGGTTTTGGTCCTGACCCACATTCTCTGACATTCAGTCTTTGTCACACAACAGTTTGATTTAAGATCTGTTTGACAGATGGAAGTTAATGTAACTTGATTTCAAAGGACACAGTTATGTCAATGATGGTGAATTAAACTGTTAGATCAAACTCATATACAATGTAAAATCTACTGATTAATTTATTACGATATTTTCCTTAGTACATGCAAGCTTGATTTGATGTTTCCCAATATGGATTTACACATAAACTTAGCTAATCTTTTATGCATATTTTATTTTATTTATAGGATAAAGTAAAATTGGTAGTGCTTCATGTAAATTTCCTGGCATACTAACTTGAAAAAAAAATCAAGAAAATCTGTAAAGTAGAACCCTGGCTTACAAGACACATGTATGTATTTATGACTATTTAGGGGGCCATAGGGACTTTTTTAAGATTAATTTTTGTAAGAGCTATTGAAAAATTATATTGACAAACAAATTTTGGCATTTCACTAGTCAGTCTCTATATATTATACATGTATATACTGTAAACAAGGTGATTTGCAGATCTTTTTTTCAGAGTGCTCAATAGTAAACTAGAGGGTGATTATAGCAGATGACGAACTGAGCAGCTGTAAATCTGACTTGACATTTTATTGCCATTTAGTTTCGTAGCACACAACTTGTGTGCAGCACTCATCAGATAAAATTGCCAAATGCAAATTTACATATTATTGCACTGGTTTGAAATACACATGTAATCACTGGAGATATGATAGCTACAATACATGAGTGCTTTTGCAAAGCAATGCAAAGTTGGAAATTATAGATAAATGCTGTTACTTTGTGTGACAAGAGGAGCTCTTAAAGTTAAAATTTAGCATTTGTCGGGAGATTTTTTTTTTGTCATGTCTATTTGAAGTTATCAGTTCATTCCGTTTGTCTTTAAGTCAAATACCAACAAATGTGACAAATATCATATTTGAACCACATTTGGACTGCATTTGTCTGACGTCAAATCTGTTTTTTCGCCCAGTGTTACGCTACGTACATCAATATCAGTGGGTAAAACTATTAATATACCTTCAAGTACCTCATAACACCCTTTTATAGCGGGAGCTCTGGCGGCCCGAAGAGCCACCAAGCGGAACCCCATACCCATATAGGAAACTAAAGGAAACCCATAAATTGATTTTCTCATGGTTATCATGGCTAGCGGTATTGCTCGTGGGCGCGTACCCAGGTGACGACGACGGCGACGGTGGAGTCGCGCAAGATAGCGGCCATACTCCAAATGATAGGTTGATAGAGATATGCAGCCTTGGTTTACCGTGTACTTTTACTCGGGCGTTTCCTTAAAGGAAACGCCCGAGTAAAAGTACACGGTAAACCAAGGCTGCATATCTCTATCAACCTATCATTTGGAGTATGGCCGCTATCTTGCGCGACTCCACCGTCGCCGTCGTCGTCACCTGGGTACGCGCCCACGAGCAATACGCTAGCCATGATAACCATGAGAAAATCAATTTATGGGTTTCCTTTAGTTTCCTATATGGGTATGGGGTTCCGCTTGGTGGCTCTTCGGGCCGCCAGAGCTCCCGCTATAAAAGGGTGTTATGAGGTACTTGAAGGTATATTAATAGTTTTACCCACTGATATTGATGTACGTAGCGTAACACTGGGCGAAAAAAACAGATTTGACGTCAGACAAATGCAGTCCAAATGTGGTTCAAATATGATATTTGTCACATTTGTTGGTATTTGACTTAAAGACAAACGGAATGAACTGATAACTTCAAATAGACATGACAAAAAAAAAATCTCCCGACAAATGCTAAATTTTAACTTTAAGAGCTCCTCTTGTCACACAAAGTAACAGCATTTATCTATAATTTCCAACTTTGCATTGCTTTGCAAAAGCACTCATGTATTGTAGCTATCATATCTCCAGTGATTACATGTGTATTTCAAACCAGTGCAATAATATGTAAATTTGCATTTGGCAATTTTATCTGATGAGTGCTGCACACAAGTTGTGTGCTACGAAACTAAATGGCAATAAAATGTCAAGTCAGATTTACAGCTGCTCAGTTCGTCATCTGCTATAATCACCCTCTAGTTTACTATTGAGCACTCTGAAAAAAAGATCTGCAAATCACCTTGTTTACAGTATATACATGTATAATATATAGAGACTGACTAGTGAAATGCCAAAATTTGTTTGTCAATATAATTTTTCAATAGCTCTTACAAAAATTAATCTTAAAAAAGTCCCTATGGCCCCCTAAATAGTCATAAATACATACATGTGTCTTGTAAGCCAGGGTTCTACTTTACAGATTTTCTTGATTTTTTTTTCAAGTTAGTATGCCAGGAAATTTACATGAAGCACTACCAATTTTACTTTATCCTATAAATAAAATAAAATATGCATAAAAGATTAGCTAAGTTTATGTGTAAATCCATATTGGGAAACATCAAATCAAGCTTGCATGTACTAAGGAAAATATCGTAATAAATTAATCAGTAGATTTTACATTGTATATGAGTTTGATCTAACAGTTTAATTCACCATCATTGACATAACTGTGTCCTTTGAAATCAAGTTACATTAACTTCCATCTGTCAAACAGATCTTAAATCAAACTGTTGTGTGACAAAGACTGAATGTCAGAGAATGTGGGTCAGGACCAAAACCCAAAATTTGAGAGAGTGCATTCAGTGTTCAATGTCTTTTACGTAGCCTCCGGTTACAACCAGAGGTAATTCCATACATCTTAAGCAAACTTTACAACTGAAGCTTAACTTACTTCTACGCACAAGACACACGGTAAGGCAACAATGGCTTACCTGTTGTTGTTGATTCGTACATCCCTATGTATCGACGTTTTCACCGAATGTATGCTACCAAAAAACTGCTTGAGATCGTGCACAGAGAAGAAGAGAAGGTGAACTGAATTTTATCCGCCAAAGTAGTGTTTTTAAACAGTGAAAAAGGACCAAGAGATCGATACAAGCTCCCGGCTACACGACATTTCACACCTTTCAAAAAGGACGCCAAAAAATGGCGCGGAAACCGAGAGAACCTGGTATCTAATTTGGAAAGCCGCTGATCGGTGCTGTACAGGTCGTCACTGTTTCGTTGCAAGTCGTTTCAAATACATCAATAATTTCGTTTCAAAAGTAACCTTGAGGAAAAATCAAATAAGTCAAAAGCGTTACAGGTTATCGAACAGACATCTTCAATGTCCATTTCCGCGGCGTTCTAATCCATTAATCGCTTGAGTTTCTCACGACTTCGCGTTTCGTCGCGCTTGTTTAACACAACTTCGTGCCGGAGTCGTCGGACTTACATTATGGTCGACTTCTGGCAAGGCAAGTTGTCGAAAGGCAGTTAAATCATAACATGACCTTTCAGGTTCCTGCACAGAAATTCACATCCCTTGACGTAAAGTTTGAAACTCTTGTAACAAAGGGATTTCTATCATACTCAGCTAAGAGTAGGTACAAAATTGTTATATTGTTTGTTGATGACTTTTAAATAAATTTAAAGAATAAACTGTTAGGTAATGGATAATTGAAAGTTGTTTCCTTGCTGTTATTAGTTTGTTTACTTGATTACTACTTCTTTTACTTTTTTTCTCTATTGAAATTACATAACAGCTCGGCTCCAAAACCTCAAACCCAGACATTTACCTGTGAAAAAAACACTCAACAATCAGTGAGGAGAAAGATATATAGCGATTAAGACATCACTGTTTTCTGCTTCAAATTTATTCAGTTTTACCCTATATTTGTCTGATAACAAATGTGGCGTCGTATTTATAATGCATTTGTTATACATTTGTCTTGGACATATGTGATGACATATTTGTCTCAACTTTAGCCTCTTTTGTCTCCCGACAAATGTTATATCAGATTTGTCTAACATTTGTCTTCTAGCCAAATACAGTCAAATCCATGATTTCATCCAGTGTAATGTGATAAGCGATTACTCGCCAAGCGAAATATTGGGAGTTGAAAACGTTATGGTCCGATTCCAGGAGCTGATTATTTCTCCTTTTCTTTTTCATTGTTTTTTTTTTCTTTTTTCTGTTTGAAACCAGTAAGTTTAGGTACCGATTGTTTATTTCGTTTCTTGTTTTAAAATAATGGTCTGTAGCCTTGAATCATTGCTTGTATCGACTGCTTTAAAATCATAATATTACGTTGCAATCGCTCAGTGCTATAGTGATCAAGCTAACGTTTGCCACTGTATTTTCAAAAAACTGATCGTCGAGGAAAGGTGGTCGCTTATAAGAAAGGGGTCGCTACCAGAGGTTCGACTGAATTAAACAACACTTAAATAACAAAATAAACATGCTTTTAAATACATATATAAAAAAAAATGTAAATGCGAATTCAATGTAAAACACAGGGAGTGCTCAGCAATGCTTTGGGCTGTTCGCAGTTCATAATTGCAAGAAAATAAATTAAATAAGTGGATCATAATATTTGTATTTCGTCTCCCCATTGATGAAAGTCTTAGTTATTTACTTTAAAAAATTTGAATGCTTACCCGCAACCACATTCTTTATTTTTTTCAATTCTTCTTGTTTGTTGAATGTTCAACACGCAGTTGATACAGATTAAATGATCGCCAAATAAATAATTACAGTATAGAAATAAATAAATCAGGTGATACCATACACTTTGTTATCTTTAAGGTCATTTCGCAACGCTAAATACTTCACCTGAAATTAATAATTAGCTGTTATCAATGTTTTTGGAGCAGTTCTTTTGAGTTGCCTGTATCCGATACCAAACCCTTGACCTATCGCGCGTGGGACATGCTTGTCAACCTAAACTTGTATGACAAACCACCATGAGTTTACTCGTTAGCGCAAATTTATGCGGTACTGAATAAACCACAATGCAACCGTAAAAAACAAAACAGTACAACCTGTACCCAAACCCGTACCGAAGATTCAACCAGTGTAAGAGCGTAAAACCTCTTCCACAATCTATGTTACGCGGACTCAAAAACCACGGGGACTGGAACGAGACAGTCAAAGTCCACTGGACAGCGTGACCTCCGTGGAATTTTGCGGCATCAATAAGGTTTTGTTTTGTTCACGTTCAAAGTTTGATGCCTAATGCTGTTCACTGTGTTCAAAGTTTGATGCTTAATGCCGTTTTCTGTTTGTAATTTTCTAATGTTGGACAAGCTTGGACAAACGCAAGTTCACGCCACTTCGTTGAGCTTTCATTTTCCATTTTTTGATATATTTCAAATCATTGATACGTGATTATTTTTCTTATAGCTTCAGATTGTATACCATTACTATTTCGTAATAAATCCTGAAAATTCCAAGCCTTCCCGTCGTCATTCCCTCGTTCAGCGAACCAATCTACACTTACAACACAAGCTGGGTGTGTCAGTTGGCTTGTGCAGGAGAACTAACTCGTGATACGATCACCTGAAAAAAATTACTCGAACTCAAGCTTACAACCAAGACTACTAGTTCGTCGTAGACACTAAACCACGTGACAGGCACTCGACTCTCGTAGACAAATAAATAAATAAATAAATCAGGTGATGGCATAGCGTGGCTTTACACTTCGTGTAAGCCACACAAAAACGTGGCGTTAGAATTATTGTTGATCTCTGTAATAACATTATTTTACTGGCGAATTGGCGTCTGTTTCCATCGAGATGTCGAGGAAATATTTATCATGTAAGCTTTCGAAGGAAAATTGTTTCAAATTCAGAAATCAGAAGTGCTTACCAGTAGAGCATTTTGCTATACCCGGCTGTGTGAAACTTGTAAAAATAACTTGACTTTCCTTGCTTAATGATTTAGTATTTTATTGAAAACCGCGAACCTCCTTGTAGTCTCCTCCGCAACCGTTTTTTGGCCGGGATGTGACGCAACGCTCCTCCCAAACACTCACACATTTAGTTCGTTACTTGCAGGTTTTGGTTCAGGGAGAGCACCTTTCTAAAAGAAAGAGCCATCTGTCAATCTCAGAAGGAAGTGATCTCCAAGAAGCAGATTATTACGATGATGTGAAACCTCAGCTGTTGTACCCACTGAAAAAAACAACCCAAGCTTCCTCAGACATTTCAAGATAGTTTCAGCACGAGTGTACAAGAAGGAGATCAGCATCAGAGAGTTTGAAATGCCGCTATTGGGTAATATTGTCTTGGAAGGACAGTTCATGGCGGCTAGTGCGATGTATGGTTGTTTTATGACTATGTCTGGTAGTTTTCGTTTAAATACTAAGCTGCCAGACAACTTTAGGGTGAGTCTTCATACTGCGCTCAGGATATTGACTTGGTAAAGAGAACTTTTCATAATTATCGTAGCCCATCGTTTTCGAAAAGTTTCGTTTGCAATTTGTTGTGCGTCCACAGGATAACGAAGAGCCGGATTTTTCAAATTCCTCCGCTTTGAAAAGATTTCGATAAGCTCTGTTTTCGTGACGGATTAGTGTGGACGGTAGGCCTGACATCAAAAATAAACTTATATTTTCAAATGTTTTCATCGTGGTGTGGCTGAGGCATTAGAGAACTTTGTTGTGTTATGTGTGCAGTCTTATTCTTTGTATTGTTTCTTATTGTCACACGTCAGGCTCGGCTTAGACCGGTCTCGATGCTGTTTCCTGATTGTTTCCTGATTGTTTCCCTGTGGTTGAAGTATGGTTGGTATGCTGTGGCTTTACTGAAGCCAAGTCTCTTGCTATGAAGATCAAAACCTTTGTCAAGTTAATCAATGAACAGGTAACAGCAATGTCCTGCCCGATAAAGCTGGCTGTATAATAGCAAGTTAATTTCAGCGCCACTTAATTACTTCTGCATCTTGACTGTATTTACTTTGGTGTATACCATTAGTTTCAAATCGAGTCTCCGGCTAAACCATTCATATAAAAGTGATAATTTTGTTTTATCAACTGAGTTGATAATGTGAATTGGCCACCGTAAAGAGATTCGAAAGCTGACGTCTCGAGCGCTAGCCCTTCGTCGGAGCGAATGGAGGAATTGTGGGCTGTGTGTGGTTTATATAGAGAAATATGGAGCTACGCTATTGGTTGGTGCCTGGCAACGTGAAAAACAACAGAATAAATTAGTTGAATGAAAAGCGTTCGTTGATACCGTGAAGATTAAGAACGCCGATTTAAAAAATAAATTTTTGTTCTAGAGTTTTGCAGCTTTCTGTGCTTCCTTGACGCGCTTTCTTTCTGTGCTTCCTCTCCCTACATCAAGGAAGCACAGAAAGCCGCAAAACTCTAGAAGAAAAATTTATTTTTCAAATCGGCACTCTTAATCCTCACCTGTGTGACATCAGGGGGAAGTTACTTAGTGTAAAAGAATTGCTGTTGATTGCGTACGTTATGGCAACCTCTGAGGAGGACATCCTCCTACAATGTAGGCAACTGACCAGTGTTTACTTCTCGGCGGTGTTCAGTGAAGTCTGGTCTGATTGGTCAGTTTTTGCCGTGAAATGATTGGTGTAAGTTGACGATGTCGAGAAAGATCATGTCTTGTTCGTAACTGGTCAGTTTTATATAAATATATATATTTTTTGTGATATTATTGAAACGTGAAGGGTAATACCCCATTCACACCAACTAAACTAGTTTAAGTAATCAAGTTCGGGTTTTTTTCCAATTGCCGATTACGCTTTGCAGTCAGTCTGAGGAGAGAAGTTTCAAAATCAGACAGGTTGTTACCTTGTTAGGTTGTACGGTATGTACGGTATTAAAGTAATTAACGTAGTTAAACATGTTGGTGTGAATGGGGTATGTGTCTGTTAAACATTTGTCGGTGTGAATCTGTTTAGTCAAGTTTACGTCTCGTCAAAATTTTCGTAGTGAATTACATGTGTTTTTTTTTTATATTGCCGATGTGGTGTTATTATGTACTGTGACTATGTGAGATGCTGAAGTTATGTTGTTCGTGATCTTGTTCTGCTTTACAGAGGCGATGCGAAGAAGTCCCTTTCTGGAAAGCTTGGAGCGACGTCAGTCAGAAGAGAATGCCATAGTTCACTCCCTGTTCACGTATTTTGGCAACAAATTGTTGGCGGAAGATAAAGAGCTGTTTTCAAATGCAGTAGATCAGGTGTTCGCTCATAGTGTTCTGATGTCCGTGTCAACTGAAGGAGACTCGCAATTAGTGGAGCAAGTTAAAGAGCATCTTCAAGGCAACGGATTACAAGTAAAGCAGGAAATCATCGCTAAGGTAAAATATGTGGCATCCCCCACTCTAAGGGAAGCATGGTTAAATAGTATTGACTGAGTCAAGCAATCAGTTATCAGTGACATCTAGTCCCACCATCGGGCCATAGGTGGGTTGAGGGGAACCCTCACCACCCCACCCCCAACAAGATATAATAAAAAAAAAAAATGAAAAATTAACAATTCTTGGTTTGGTTTGAATTGTTGTGTTTTACATTTAATCCTAATCTAATGTGCTTCCCGAATCTATGTGGAACCCTCATCAGCGCAGTATTGTTTTAAGGTAATTCCTCAGTATTGCATTGCGCATCCCTACTGCGCACGATTTTTGCGTCATTAGCGCGCGCAAATTAGCGCGTGCGCGTACACAACGAGAGAAATTTCCCTCAAGGTAAGCTCGATAGCGAAATAAATGTTCGTTTTCTTTTAAACGAGCATGGTGACCTATATTTTTTATTGCATAATAATAGTCTGCATATTGCCCTCCTTAATTTAAAAGAAAACTAAAAAATTCTATCGGAAGGAAAAAAAAAGATATAGACGAAAGAGTGCACGAAACCGTTACTCTGTGATGCAAATTATGACCGCAAAAATAATAACTCAACGAACGCTTTACGTCCACGTCGTTTCAAATAGTGTGATGTTTCCACAAATTTTATATGATATTGTTCTGTATGCTCCATACTTTCTACCTGTCAAGTTTTTTCCCGAGTATTACTTTTATAAACTATATTTCGAGCTACCGCAAAATGTAACGTGGACCGATGAATAACGCGCGTGATTAGCACGAGTACAGGCACAAATGAGGTAAGATTGGCCCATCATATCTCTTAAACGAGAATGGTGACCTATCATTTTTATTGTATTTTTCAAAACAGTGTTTGGTAGAGAATATCCAGGAAAAGTTTAAAAAACATTCATCGGTAACTTTTATTTCTGAGGAATCACCTTAAGCTAGAATCTTAAAGTGCATATGACGTGAATTTTTTTTGCATAATTTTACCGTCCAATATATAAATAAATCGATTGTAAACGTTAAAGTTGACAAAAATAAAAATTTAGTCATGTTTTTGGCGCTGAAAACTGCTCAACTTTTGTCAAGAAATGGTCAGGGGACTGGGACGAGATTCAATTGTGCAATTTCACCTGGTGACGTAGTTTTGTGGACAGAATTAATCACAACGAAGGGTTTTTGAGGCAAAACAACATGTCCAGCGATTCTTAATTAAGTGATTTCTCTGAATCGTCAAATGACGACGAGAATATCGATGTTGTGTATAGCCAATACACCCCGTATCGTATTGCAATCTCGTAGTCTTGTCCACAACACTACGTCATCAGGACATTTTGGCCGCGCGATTCGAAGACCATTTTCGAGGGCAAAATCGCACAATTTTCAGGTGTTATAAAATCGCCAATTTTTTTCAAACACGGTTCAAACTTTGGAATAGTGTCTTTAAAATGCTGAACTTTCAAACTACTGAAAAACTGATTTCGCTTCATATGCACTTTAAGAGCTGATGTCAGTAATTATAGGTGAATAAAAGTAGCAATTGAGACAAAAACGTTGAATTTTGACTAAATGCATTGCGCGATCCATGAAAGTAAACAATGGTTAAAATTACAAACTGTGTCAAAGGTCACCACATAGATCATTATCTTGCACATTCGCTTTTAGCGGGCCAAAAACATAAATAAAATAAAATAATAAAAAAAAAATTAGCATGACAAACAGGAAGAGTTGCTCTTTTAAGGACGGTGCCTACTAAATACAAAGGTTCTTGCGCCAAGTTAGGACCACACGGAAAAAGTAGATCTTTGAAAGGGCTGTTGGAATCTAAAAAGAAGGAGTAGCCACGCATTTTTTTTGAGATAATTAGCCTTGAATCCCAACAAAAATGCTGACATCAGCATTTTTCTGAAAAAAGAGGGAAAGGATATTTCATCACAGGTTTCCTTAGAATTCGCCTTTACATATAGAAAGGCAAACACGCTTTAAAAGATCTTTAAACTACATGGCAATTGGTAACATTAAAATCATTTTTGGTACTTTTTAATCATAACAAAATCGTTGCAAAACCGCTTGTAGTGTCTCTGACAGCTTTCCTCTGGTGCAGCTAAAATACAGTCTAAATACCTTTTGCTCACAACCAGAAACTAATCACATGTTAAATAGGCTTGCCACTTCCATTTCGCAGCATAAAAATGCAGGGGTAAGCTCGCGTTTTTTAAACTCATTGATCTTTCTTGAAAACTCCTACGTTGCCCGTTACATTTTTTCCTGTCACCTCCCCAGTAAGTAAGACATTTGCGTTTTTGCACGCGCACTACGCCATCTGCAGGTACATGCTTACAGTTGGATTTCAGTGCGATTTTCGAAAGATAACAGCTAGGTTTTCGACTGGAAGACGTTAACAGTTATTGGTTAGCGACATGCTGGTATTCTGATCTTCCTGCTTTAAGTACAGGTTCATTAAAATTGATTTGGTCACCGTAGGAAAATCGTGCTTTAATTTTAGTCGTGTACTTGGTGGCGTAATTGATTGCGTCAATATCAACCCCAGCGCGCGCGCGCTTAAACCATGGCTTGCGTGATGCGCAAAACGTGTGCGCACAAACAAAAGTAGGCACCGTCCTTAAGAAAGCCTCTTTACAAGGGCTAATTTTATATGCCCCCGATGTTACAGCCTTCAAAAATACTGTAAAATTCACGGCGTCAACAAAGTACGAAACACTGCCTTCTGTTGGAAAGAAAGCATAGATCTAGATAAAATGAAGGTTGAAAGTAACTTTTAGAAATGTGTAGCAAACACCTGTAAATTTGAGGTAAAAACAAGTTTCCGCTGTTTTGTACAACGTTTTGAAAAGTGCTCTAATTTGCATAATTTTCACCCGCCTTTTGACGAGGTTTACTCAATTTCAAACTTTTCTATTTTTCGCCAAACCGGAGACTCGCTGGAACTTTTGAATATTGTTTTTAAAATAGCTTACTCAAAGGGATTTTTTGGTAAAAGAAAAAAAAAAATCGAATTTTTGCAATTGTCCACGGATTCCCGACAATTACTGACAACGGCTCTTAAGAGTCTCCCGAGCGCGGTCAGAATCGAACATACCAAATGAAAGAGAGATGTTTGTTTACATAAGTTTTTGATAAAGACAAGGTTATTTTGATATTGTTGAATGCGTTAGATCTTGTCATTTGGTTCACTGTTTACGGGCGTTCCACTTTTAGATCCTTCAGCTTCATACCAGCCTGCAAACAAGCCGTAACGTGATCCTTCTTGGATACCCAGGCTCTGGTAAATCCACCATATACACCACGCTAGCAAGCGTGCTTAAACGCCATGAATAATCAAACAAGTCAACCAGTTGTAAAACACCGCAGACAGGATAGGAAAATAAGCACTTCCCTCAGATCTGCTTCTAAAGTGCCAGTTGAAGATGTCAAAGAAGCGGTTACGTTTGGCCGCGTGTTGATCTGTCAGTGGTGTTTCCAAAATCATTAACTTGTGAAGAGGTGGGTCTTTTAGCGGTTATGATAAGTTATTGTCAAAGTTTAATTTTGCCTGGGAAGGATAATATGCTCTAAGTTTTCGCGTTAAAATACCTAAATTGGTAGGTTTTGGAGGGACTGCTTTCCGTTAATATATGCTAAATAATAGAGCAACCCGTGCTCTCTAGGTCGGGTGATAATTCTCTTCACTCCCCATTCACTATCACCAGTCAACTATTAAATGACTAGAGACTGTAAAAGACTTGTGCACATGATATGCCTGTCCAAAGTTTTAACAAGTTCAAATTAGGCGACAGGCGATTACAACTCACAAGCGTTTCGGTGGTAAGGCCATCCTGAGATCTCTCGGCATTAAATTCAGATTTAGCTCGGGAAGAACACGGCAAAATACCCTCGAGACAAAACACAGAGAAAAGTGGCGATAAAAAAAGAGACGAGCAGAGGGCGTTTACTTGTAATTAAGAATTCACTTTATTCTTTATTCACTTTAACAAAAATTACAAATAAATCAAAGCAAGTTGTCAAGAGAACGGCTATACTTCAACTGTTCCTTAATGTTAAACTACAGTACGTTGGATCAAATAAATAGCAATATTGAAAATAAATACTATTTACACGGTTTATATGATGGTCGAGGACGGTCAAACAATTCTCATGAATGAAAATTACAAAAGTCGAATTTACCAGATAACTACGGTTGATGTCAAATGAATTGTCAAAAGGAGGTTAAGAAACTGTTCTGTGAAGTTTCTTTGTAAAGTTTTTGAATCAAACACAAGCATTTTAGATAAATAAATCAATTAATTGCAAGATTAAAGACGATCAAGG
>JAHPZR010043134.1:0-10941 GCA_019787425.1 Platygyra sinensis | reverse complement strand
TTTAAACAATAGAGTGTTTCTGTCGAGGAACTATCGGCTGATAGTTGCCCCGCGGAAATTTGATGTTCTTAAAACAAATATTTGCCCGAGAAGCGAAGCTTCGAGGGCAAATATGCTAGTTTTAAGAACATCAAATTTCCAAGGGGCAACTATCAGACCGATAGTTCCGAGACATAAACACTCTATTGTCTTTATTGTTCACCACTAAATTTTCTTCCGCACGCTAGTTCAAAAATCAATTAGACTTCCATTGAATTATTTTCAAGATTTCAAGACGAAAGCCGTGAAAGCCAAATATAAAATTTGAAACAGAAAGCAGACAAAAATCTTAATACAATTTTAGTTATTTATTTTCTACGAAACCCGCTTGTTTACAGCAAAATTTTCACGGACGACTACTATCCATCCGGGTATTTTCGGCGGACGAGCACTATGGGCTGATAGTGGCCCTCCGTGGATGAACACTATCGCGTCACGTGGTCAATTTAAGCCAATAAGAATCGGAGAAAATTTAGTGGTGAACTATAATCCTGATTAGTAGAATTCGACATGCCTACTAATGCAAATGCTGCAATCTGATTGGCTGAGCTACTCGTATACTATCAGCCATTAGAGTGCAGTTGCTGCCGGTCATCCACGAAATGCGATGTTTTAAATAGTTTTTTCCAAGGTTTTGGAAGGAAATTTAGATGTAAACGTGTAATTACATTCCTGAGAAAACTCAAAGAAGCACATTACGGTTTCTTGACTTTAAAAACTTGAAAATATTGAAAAAGCGGGTACGCGCGTAAACAACTGCAAATTTGCCAAGAACAGTTCGATGCGTGCAACTTTGTTTGAGGGTAAAGTTCAATAATGCGTCGAAAAATCATTGGAAACCGTTATTTTTGTTAATTTCAGTTAGAATTCTACTAAAACAATTAGATTATTCGCTCTCGATTTCTATGAGGCGATAGTTGATTCGGCCTTCGGCCTCATCAACTATCACCTCATAGAAATCTCGAGCTCATAATCTAATTGTTAGATATTATTTGTTATAATTAACAAGATTTCTGTGTTCACCTCCTCGTAAGGCGGGGGTACACGTGAAGGCTGTTTTGACGTCCTGGAATTTAAATTTACTGGGATCTTCAACAAATAAGTCTTTATAGAACACTGTTTATTTTTACAATGGTGGGGGTACACATGAATAGGAGTGAAATTTGAATTAATATTAAAGAGGAATTGTTAGGATTTAAATGTCAAGCCGGCGGAGGGTGGGGGGGAGGTGGGGCTTAGGGCAGGGATTTGATTGATCGCTTTGGCCCAGTGGTAGGGCATTTGATATTTCTCACTGTCCCGGGGGTAGGGATACTTGAATATTTTGTAAACATTTGACCACAAATCATTTCCCGAGGTGGGGAATTTCAGTTATATTTGACCTCACATTTTTGCCCGGGGGTAGGGAATTTTACAGCAATTTTTTGGAAAATGTCAAATCACCGCCCTATGCCCCGCTTCCCCCCCCCCCCTCCCCCGCCGGCTTGGCATTGATAGGTGCAAAACACGGCGTTTCTGCAATATCTCGGCCACGTTTCAAGCGACGCTAAATCTCTCTGCTGTTCCATTAACCACTGTTTGTCGGCTTAATGTAAATTTTTGGGGGTTTGGGGGACATTTTGGGAAAGAGATATTTTTTCTCAAAGGATAGGTTAAACTGAAATGTTTAAGATTTGTTGAATTTAGAAATTGAAATTTGAAGTGAAGAATTAGAAGACGGATACCAAACAGTCCCCTTCTAACCTGGGGCTCTCTTTTGGGGGGTCAGCTGCCTGGTCGTGTTTCCAATCCATTTAAATCGTAACATTCTCCTTTAATATTCCTATTCGTGTGTACCCCCGCCATTGTAAAAATAAACAGTGTTCTATAAAGACTTATTTGTTGAAGATCCCAGTAAATTTAAACTCCAGGACCAGGTTGTCTAAAGCCAGTGAACACTAACAAGGCGGATTAAAAGTTGACTGAGGTATAAATTTCTCTCGTATAAAAATGTTTTTCTCTGCTTATGTTTTGTGTAGTTAGAATTATTCAAATTTAAAACTGAAAATCAAACAATATAAACAAGAGCAATCTCACCGGAAAAATGCAAAACTGAAATACAAAATTCCCACAGGTTAGCTTAATCGGGCTTTGAGCAACCCAGTCCGGAATAACTCCTTTCTTTGGTGATGGCTTCCTTCTCGTCTTTCTTATACTTTTAGCGCAAACCATGAGTTGTAGCACCTTTCATTTCCGCGTCCAATGCTCGACGAAATAAGGAGAACCATTAAACGAGACGATAAAAAGAACTATAACTTTCATAGCTGAACAAAGAAACAAATGAGAACTGGTCACCTCACCTTCGCTCGCTATTATCAAGAGGATTTAAGGCGCGTCTGCATCATTCTTCTCCTCCACATGGCGTCGGATACGACAGATTATTCCATAAACGGTCTTCGGTGGACATCTTTCCCCCGACTTCTTGGCCACCTCGATCACAAACTTGGTACGCCAGCAATATTCAAGGTTACTACATCCATTTCTTCACTGCTGGTAGAAAGCTGTGTAAATTATGGTCTTAAGATAGCCCTCCTGATTTAAAACAGAAGCTATAACAGACCGAGAAATTTGCCATTCGCCAAAAATTGTTACCGCCCATTTGTTCTTATATTTGGTTTACGAGGGAATAACTTTCTCGACTTACTCGCGTTCTTCGTAAACAGTTTTCGGCGCCCTAAATCTTGCCTCGCACATGTTCACTCATGGTCACACACCAACTACATCAAAACAATTTATCATGCATATTAGCCTAATGTTACGGAAAATGGCAAAATTGCTTTGCTGCATACAGTTACTGCATTTGAGGAGGACAATGAAAAAAATGTGTCACTGCATATTTTTTTTTTATTGTTTCGTGTGAGAAGTCATCTAAAAAACTCGTGCTTCGTGTTTCATCAGGGATTCCAAACACCTCGAAACAGATAAAAGCATCAGGCCGCACCGAGTGCTTTTCCTGTTTTTCGGTTTTTGGAACCCCTGATGAAACACGAAGCACTCGTTTTTGATATATTAATACTTCTCTCGCTGAGCGCTGCTCTGCAAGGGATTTGTTGTTGTTTTCAAAATTCTCTCTGCCACTGGTCGTCCTACTTAAAGCTGTTTTGTTGCTGGATTAAAAGTTTAATTTCTGTCGCTTGTCGCTTCGCTGCGAAACTATTTGTCACTCTGCCGCTTTTCAACATTAATTCTGTCGCGGATCACTTCGCTCCGAGCAGTTGTTTTGTTGAGTTATTTTCTGGGCTGATCGCTGCACTCCGAGCTGTTTTATCCGCGCTGTTAAGGTTTATATAAACTGTCACGTGTTTCTTTGTTGTGGCATAGTATTCAAATTAATTGGTGGGCTGAGATTTTCTTTTGTCCATGGGTTTAGGGGTATCAGGATCACTACAGATTGAAACAGTATTTCATGTTATGTAACGATATCGAACAATACGATACTTCTTTGCATGTTGTTATACAAATTAAAACAAATAAATTCTTTCTTCTTGTCATGGCTGATTTCTCAGGGGCCAAGCTTTGATATTTCTTCCGTCCAACGTTATTATTCCAAATAGGTCGTGGCTCTTAAGGCGCCTCTACTGACAAAACGTATTTCCACGCATACCACCCTTTGAAAACTCCCTGATCAACGGGTAAAGTATCATGCGGACATCTGGGGAAATAGACTTCTGTTTCCATCTAAAACTAAAAATAACTTTAGTGGAATTGGCATATCCCAGCCAACACCCTCAATGTCCCTCTCTGTTCCCTCATTTTCTCCTGTCTTCAGCTAATAGGTTTTTTTGCATTCACAGATGGGTCTACAAAGTGTGTTCCTCTCACAGCCAAGGCTTGTGCTGACGCAGGTTATGATCTCACTGCGGATTTCCCAGCAATTGACGGCCAGCCATATCAACAAGTTAAAGGAAAAAATCTGGAGTTTTTCCTGGATTTGCTGAGCGTCTGTTCACCATATAGCAAGACAATAATGTGTTCATTTTACATGCCAAAGTGCGTGTCGGGATGGCCAAACCCAGTACTTCCCTGCCGCAGCGTTTGTTTGGAGTTTGTTGACAAGTGTCAGGGTCTTCTTGCGCTGGCATCACACGCGGGCATGTTCAGGGCGCTCTGTGATTTGTTACCACAGCAGGATTACTCCCCTACCACTTGTTTCATACCGCAAGGGTTTACACCAAGCACTACAGCCGTTCTTGGTAAGTACGGGGGGGACTCCCATACAAAACGACGGGGGGTGCTCGTTGGAAATTTTGAAAAGAACTCCTAAGAGGTGCACAGATGCTGTTTTGGGGGCGTGGCTTGAAATTTTTTTCACCCCTTAGAGGCACCGATTACAAAACAACACATTAACCTGACACTGACTTTTTTGACGCAATGACATAAAGGGTACTTCAAAAGCTCCTGCTGTGAGACCTTTTGAAGTGTTAAGTGAACCTTTTTTAACCCCTAAAATGTGCATACAAAGAGAACCACCGTCCTTTTTATGTGGGAGTTCTTCCCCCCGGACTAATGATGACCTAAAACAAAGCTGTACGTCCAGATAAATTTGCGGCAAGTAATTAACAATTATTACACGAGCGTGCGTTGGATTTGAGTTGGCTAAGCCATCTCATATCCAACAGCGCGAGTAGAACATTTGCTTTATTAAAAACGCCTCCAAAATATACTAAAAAACTAAACTAAAATAAAAACGCCTCCCGAAAAAAATCGCTTGTACGCTTACGTTATTTGTAGAGCATGGTATAATAGCTCACAACCCATGATGGCTTAGCCTGGGATGAAAACTCTCGGATTCCATTATCCAACGATCCAGTTTTTAATAACACGAAATATAAGACTTCCTTGAAGATACGACCAGTAAATAAGGTACAGGAGGTGTTTTAACAATCTTAAAAGATTGTTACCGATATGGCTCATGTAAGGGGTACAGGTAGGTCATATTTATCTTCTGTAGGTTGTTTGCACTTTCTTTCACAAGGCCAGTACAAAATCTTCTAGCGGTATGGCTTAGAGGCTGATCAGTTGACCTTGTAGGTTAGAATTTCCACCAGTGATCGTGGATTTGAACATACCCAACACATCCCAATTCTGAGCTTAAAGCACTCCAATATCCTTGCCCATTCTGCTTTCTTTTTCTACCATTGCCATTACAGTGTTAAGCTTCATCGTGAGAGGGTCATGGCTTTCAGGTGTGGTAAGGGCCTTGCCCCTTCATACCAAAGTGAAACGTTTGTAAACAGATCCGACGTACACTTAAATTGAACACCAAACAAAGACAAAATTGAGATCCATCTATTCCAGTCTTCCTCTGGTCAGCGGACCCTTGACTGTAGAGTAGTAACTGCATGAATCTCTGTGCCTGAGGAGACAAGGAACTGCGAAAGCGTAGAAAACGTTAAGACGGAACTCCTGGCCCTACTGTTCAACGTGCTTTAAAGTACATAACATATATTTAAATTACATTCATTTGCTGTCAGTATTTCCAACAATCATGATTGTCAATGTTCAACAGTTATATATTATAGCTCTGTAGTTTTATACAAGATTTGATGGGTGTGTCTTAGAATATGACATTAATATTTGTACATCGTGCTTTCTTTTTCTAGACCCCCGACGTGCCGGGAAATGCAGCAAAGTTGTGAAACCAAAATACTGCTCCAGAGATCTACATTATACCCAGACGTTTGTTCTGGAGAAATATCAATCCAACGAAACTGTTCTACAAAGCATCTTGGATTCCAAATGTTCACCAGAGTTAGAAAAGTACCTGTGTTACACCACTGTACCTCCATGTAAGCCCAACGATCTGTCCGTGTTTGTACCTTGCAGATCTATCTGTGAGCAAGTAGGTTTACTTTTCATCTTTTTTAAAGTGCCACTGAAACGAAATTTTCGTATGTGAGATTTTTGCTTAGTAATAAGTTTCAACCTTACTTGGAAACACTGGAGACTTTTTTTCGCATACGGTAAGCGAAAGCTGCTTTTTCAGCCGTTCGAAGTTGGCTGGTTAAGGCCAAAATTGGCCAAAACAGCCTAGTGACGTCACTGGTTGTATTAGTCTCGTGCCGCGCTGAAAATTTAGAGTGATTATGGGAGAAGAGAATACCGTTCGAAGCCCCCCAAAAAACATCTTAAGGACATCTCAGAGCTTTAAATTAGATGCTAACAGTAGCCTTAGCCATGAAGAGGTGGAGAGGCGATCCTGGGGCTTTTCAGTCTATTTTATAATTGAATAGTTCCACGGTAATTTATGAAAGCTGGCACGCGAGTGCGAGTTCTGAAATCGCAAAATGCTCGGGACACTTAGTCAAATGGCGAGCATTAAATGTAACAATGTCTACACTCATAAAGTAAAAAAGACCTGAAACAAGAGAAAGCGGCTTTTGAAAATATTATCCGGAGTGCTGCTGCATGAATGGCAGCAACAACGCTTCAAGTTTTCGAGTCGCTTTGCTTCGAGAAAACCAGACGCTTTGCGAGTTTCACCGCAGACGAGATTGTGTTATGGTGACCTTTATCCAGTTGTATCTGCTACACATAGGCGTACGAGCCGGGGGGGCGAGGGGGGCTGCAGCCCCCCCAGTCGCAGAAAATTTTGAGATTTTTCGGGCAAAACGCTGATGATTCGGGCAAAAGTACTCGGGAGAAAGCGTTCTAAAAGGTAGTCAAGGCCTGGCTTGTAGGTTACTTTCACTGGCGTTTGTCTTGTCAAATCGGAGTTAAGGTCAAATGATCTAAGGATCCACAATTGCAGGTATTCTGTTTTGGAAAAGCCATATGCCAATTAAATGTGTACCGTGGGAATCCATGATGTTATTTCCATTAGTGACAAAAGGATGAAAGCAAAGGACGAGCAAGATGGGCTCCTGCCAAGACTTATGTTTTTGTGGTGGCTCTAAAAAGAGCCCTTTTGAATGGCTCCGCAAAGTGCCAGTTTAAAATTTTCCTGAACTTCTCGCACGAGGAACAATTAACTGTTTCTTTTATAAGTTTCTGATTTTACCAGGGTGTCGAATGAAGTCATAGGCTAGGAGTATGCAATGTTTCAAAATAACTACAATGGAATCCTGATTTCTCGAACCCTCATTTTTTCGATCCTTCCGATAACTCAAACCAAAAGTCGTTTCCCTCTCCTCATTCAAACGCCATAATTTCACGAACTGTCCGGCAGATTTTTAAAAGCAATTTTCATCAGTTCCCTTGGATGTTCCAAAAAATCGGAATTCGGCTGTGTTTCCGTAATGATAACAGTTTCATTAGACGTAAGAATTGGGAACGTTTTTGTTTTTACTGCGATTTGAGTACGTATATACAACTGACACTTTCGGGCATTTTGTAATTTTTTTCGGGCAATAAGGTCACCGCCCCCCCCCAAGTCCGAGGGTGCCCGTACGCCTATGCTGCTACATCCTACAAGTTATCACAACATCAACAATTAAAGAAACCCTCTACTTTTACATGGAGGGAGCGAATTTGAAACTGTAAAGGCAAACTAAGCTGCCATGACCCAACACGTATGTTTTCAGGAAACGAAAGAAAGCGTGACAATGTCGACGGCGAAAAGTCATATATGCAAATTGGTTCGAATTCTGTTTTTAAAATGAACCTTCGAAAGGAGTGAAAGCTTGTCACGTTTTAACGAATTGCTTTGAACTTGGGTACTATTATATGAAGATCATAGATATAAGTACGCGCTAAAGAACTCAAAGTAATCCATCGGCCGTGATAAATATTGTAATTGGGAGATACGCGTAAAAGAGAAGCGAAATTCCACTTTGTTTATATTACACTGACTGACACGTATGCGGCGATAATCGAGCGATAAAGCGAACCCTGCTGTTGATCACAATTTTCAAAGATATTCTCTGTCTACCATAACAACTCTCACGCCGTATTAGTAACATAAAAAGATGCCCTCTGTATGCAAAGAAGTACTCCACTCAAAGCTTGTGGACCATTACTAACTTCGTAATTGTGCGGATGGTTGAGGCGCTTACTTCTTTTAATGCAGTAAAGTTTGCGAGGATCCCGGGCGAGGATATATTTGAACCTTGTTAATCGACCTTTGATAAACGTGAGAATCCAAATTACAGAACCAGGCTGAAAACAGACGACGATATATCGTGTTTAGGCTTCAGGATGTGATACAATTGTTGCCATACTCGTCTTCGAAGTCTCCAATCGAGTACTCAAGATGTTCGAAAAATATAGTAAGCTGTTCTAATCTGCAGCATTCAGTTTGGCGAAGCTACACTCTTTTGCGCCCTCCAACGTTTATGATGTGAATTTACTGTCAAGGTTGGACAGAAATTACAAGGTAGAAAACTAGTAGGTATCGACAATAGGATGAATAATCTTGAATAAATCAAGTGAAAACAAGAGAGAATCTTTAGTGCTTCCATCGTGAATACAACCAGTGACGTCACAAGGTCCTTAAACTCGGTTCCAGAGCCCGGACACAGTTATGCTCCAAAAAGACGATTTCGGCAGCTAAAAGAAGCACTTTCCGTAAGGATTTGAAAGAAATAAAGTTCACCACCATTTTAAGCACGCTTGAAACTACAAAGTGGGCTAATAAAAGAGAGTACGAAAATTTCGTTTCAGTGGCACTTTAACCCTTTTAGTACCACGCTTTCGCCAAAAAAATCCCGTGTTTAACTGTTAATCAGTTTTTGAGCTGCCATGACGCTAAATGGGCCTTGGTCTTGCTGAAAAAGCTATTTTTCACTGAATGCCGTCGATATGAAAACCGACCATTGCGCGGATAGGTCTATCCTTGCTCTACTATCTGCTTATCAAGAATATCTGGTGACATTTAAATTGATGACGTCACAAGTGATACAAAGAGCACGACCATTAAGTAGCCACATATGGCTCCTTGGTCAAACGTTAATTTCTCGTTGAATACAATAAGCATAATGCATAATGCATAGATTTTAACATTGTCTCCTTTCGTTTATATTTTTAGCTGTGTACAGTTCTATTTTAGTTTTCAAATTCCAGCTCATTTTTCCTAGATTTACTTTTGTTTTCTGTAAGCCACTTTGTTGTTGTTATTGTTATTATCATTATTATTATTATTATTATTATTATTATTATTATTATTAAAATTGTAAAATATTACCTATTGTACTGATACTTTTTGTAATTGTTGTGAAGTTTTAATTAAGTTTTTGTTATTATTATTATTATTATTATCGAAATCGTGCGACTTTTCGAGTCATAAAGTAATGTGGTATGAAAAGTTCTCGAACATCCGAGACACTGCTTCATTGCATTTCCAAGCACCTCGAATTCCGCCAAAAATACGCCGCCACTCATTGTGCATGGTATTTCAACTTTATTATCCTTGTCTGTAAAGTTTGATGAAATGTTGCTTCTGTTTAATGTATAACAGTGGCCATCAATGTTTATTTCATTTCTTCAGGTGAGAAGAGATTGTGGAGGAGAATTCGAGAAAAATAACATTCCTATGCCAGAGTGCTCTATGATATACCCGGAGGAAGAAGACCCTAAAAACAAAGGGTTGTGTCATCTGACTGTCTTCCCAGTTGCTTGGCCCGTCAAGAGAGTGGAATTGGGTATGCATGCATCATGAGCTCGTTAGGGGTGGGGTATGGATGCTTTATAAAATGGTTAAGTACGATACTGATCACAACTTCTGCCCTTGCCACCCCTTATTAGATACGTTGTTTCCAATACACTTCAGAAATGGTCTCTCTATATAATTTTGTACCCCTTACTAGATACATTGTTGCCAATGCACTTCAGAAATGGTATCTCTATATAATTATGTACATTTACGTGAATACGTTTTGCAGGACCAAAGTCACAGTGGGAAAGGGGGTTTTACAGTGGTTTCCAATCGAGTGTCAAAAGTTATCAGCCAATTACTTTGGTTTTAGTTTTGGTTTTATCACGGTTTGAAATTGACCGAGTTGTCTAATTTGTGAGTAATTGGTTTGGTTTTGGTCTTACGACACTCAATTGAAAACCTCTCTCACAAGCGTTATTTGTTGTTACGATCAATTGTCGCAAATGACTTTGGTGACGCGTATGGTTGATTTGCTGGATTGGCACATTTTCAACTACGCTCTAAGCCCGTATTTTCCTTACTGCGTAACCAACTTCTACGATATATGAATACTATATCTCCAACAATAGATATTGCAAGAGGAAATTAAGGTTCGATCAGTACCTTAATACGATCACCAACGGGCCATGAATTTGGCCGTATTAACGTGCGGCCGTTCATGACTTTTAACACTGATTGATATCTAAACAGATATCACAAACGTTTGCACTTCCAAACGGCTATATACTTTAATAACTATCCAAAATGCAGATGTAATTTAAAAAAAATATTGAATCTTCAGTGATATACATACAATATTAACAATGGAAAGATGAAATAACTTATTTGAGCGGCCGTAGAAACGGGGTATATAATAAAACAATTATTGGATGAGGTTTTTGTGATATCCAGAATAATCAAGGTCGAGGTAAGGGTTTTATCAGCCGAAGCCGAAGGCTGAGGCTGATAACCATTACCGAGAACGAAAAACAAAATGAAAGTCATGTTTTTTCTTCTTCACTGATCGGAAGCAACACAAAGCACGCGAACTTGACATGATAACCCACTGGAAATCATGCTTTGCGGTCATACATGACATGATAACCCGTGACTTTGAGTGTCCTTGACATTGATAACTGTACAATCTGCAGTTATCACGTCACGGGCGCTGATGTCGAAAATTCACTGTACGCTTTCGGCCAATCAGAAAGGAGTTAGAGAGTTCAATGTATAATAACATAAGTTAACGTGTCGACCGCATTAAGCCGGGACACCAAAACATGGCCGTGATT
>JAHPZR010043131.1:2500-15000 GCA_019787425.1 Platygyra sinensis | reverse complement strand
GGCTGTAGTCAGAATCAATTGGTTTTTCTCCTACCTTCCCGGGACTTGAAATGTTAATCGACACTCTGGCCTTGACAAGTTTCATTTTTTTAATTTCACGTTTTAGTGGATGACACGTTTTGTAAAGGCAAGCCAAATGGATATTACCAGGATCCCAAGGACTGCGCAGCATTTTATCAATGCACAGGGGGAAGTGCCTTTAGGAAGCAATGCCTTAGAGGGCAGATATTCAATGAGATTCTCAAAGCTTGCGACAATCCGGTGAACTTTCCCTGCCAGCAACGGACTGTTATAGATGTTTTCATTCCAATTAAAGAGAAAGCGACAAACCAGGCAGCTAAACTCAAAACACAAAACGACCTGCCAGAAACAAGTTCAAGTACCTTGGCAAAAGGTATGCTACATCTAAGCTGTACACATTTTAGTTTGCAGTATCGCAGCAAATCTTGCATCTTCCAACAGGCCTAGTCGAAATCCAAATGAAAAGTAAAAGAATTGAAGTACACATGTTGCTATCTGCGCATTAAAACGCCTTATATATATCACCCTACGATTTACTTCAGCAAATTTGACCCTCTTGAGTCCCAAAATGTTCTTGCATTCAGCGGGCACCTCTGTGGACGCGAACATCAATATTCAGCCACTTTGTTGCACAAAACCTGCACCAAGCGGACACTTAAGGGCTTTTTACTCTTAAGGATGAACTTGGACTCCTTAAAAGTTGTATTACAATGTGTTACAAAAGAGTTCATTATTAACTACATGGCTCTTGTTATCTATTATTGTTCAATATATTAGAACCTGCTTACAGCGGACACCCCGTACTAAGCGGAGACTAGTGAGAGTCTCAAACGTGTCCGCTTAAAGGTTTCACTATACTTTACTAAGTAAACTAGACTGATAAAGCTGGGTAGTACAGGAAGATGCTATAAATCAGTTCCAACCAATATAAAAATTTCAACAAATTTGCTACGACGAAGTGCTACACCTCGAAAGGGGTCCTCGAAAAGTCAGTTCTCTAAATTCGCTACGGCGGTTAACTTGCTTGTATGGAAGCATTTATCCTGCAGCGAAGTTCAGCATGCAGTAAGTGTTTTTCAAGTAGCGAGTCCTTTTGGTGCATTCAATAATATAATGATAAATTCTCCACATACTTTGCATACAAGCTTTGTTTTTTTTCCCTATGCTAATCTTTAAAGTCATCCAATAAAGAATAGGGATAGTTTTCACCGGTAAGGCGTATCCTTCTGATATATGGTGCCACTCAAAGGTCACGTTGCTTCGGGAACTGGCCGAAAGCCAGTAGCCTGAGCATTTTCAGAGACTACATTTCGACAACAAAAGTAATTTTTGACTCTATTACTTCACCAGTGGAAGATGACTTTTGCAGTGACAAGTTTGACGGATTTTACGATGATCCAAACGACTGCACAGTATTTTACCAGTGTCTGAACGGTAAAGCTACCAAGAGACATTGCCTGAAGGGAATGGTTTTCAACGCTTTACTGAAAACATGCGACACTCCTCAAGACTTCCCATGTCGAACAGCCCAGGGTGCAGGTGCCAAACAGTTAGAAAACAACATGCTGGAAGTCAAACCCAGTCCCGTATAGGAATGAACAGTGATGGAGGTCACAACCCGATCAATTTGGATTTAGGTACTGATATGTCTGCCTGTTGCGAGTGACTTAAGGTGATTCCTCAGTATTGCATTGCGCATCCCTACTGCGCACGATTTTTGCGTCATTAGCGCGTGCACGTACACAACGACAGAAATTTCCCTCAAGCTAAGCTCGATAGCGAAATAAATGTTCGTTTTCTTTTAAACGAGCATGGTGACCTATAGTTTTTTATTGCATAATAATAGTGTGCATATTGTCCTCCTTAATTTAAAAGAAAACTAAAAAAATCATCGGAAGGAAAAAAGATATAGGTGAAAGAGTGCACGAAATTGTTACTTTGTGATACAAGTTTTGACCGCAAAAATAACGACTCTTCGAACGCTTAACGTCCACGTCGTTTCAAGTAGTGTGATGTTTCCACAAAGGGTATCTGATATTGTTCTATATGCTCGACACTTTCTAACTGTCAATTTTTTTTTCGAGTATTACTTTTATAGACTATGTTTCGAGCTACCGCAAAATGTAACGTAGACCGATGAATAACGCGCGTGATTAGCACGAGTACAGGCATAAATGGGGTAAGACTGGCCCAACACATCTCTTAAACGAGAATGGTGACCTATCATTTTATTGTATTTTTCGAAACACTGCTTGGTAGAGAACATTCAGGGAAAGTTTCAAAAAAATTCATCGGTAACTTTTATTTCTGAGGAATCACCTTAAGTCATTGAAGGGAAAATTGAGCATTTAAGGGGGTAGATCAGCGGGAAACAAAAGCCTGAAGAATGCCTGTCGAGCTTTCTATTCCGAAACAAGCTCTTTTGTCGGTTAATTTTCAGTACATAGCGGTAATCTTAGTAGATGTAATCTACGTCGGTGTTGTAGCTTATATTGTTATTGACAAACAAAGAATAGATTCCCGTTAATTTGAATTATCCTTAATTGATTCTTTAGCTAGAACTGAAAACAACAAAATTAAACCAGTTAAACCGCCAGTGAAGCCAATCGTTAAATCTGGAGGCAATCTAATGGGAATCACAGGTAAGAACAACACTATTTATCAACGAATGCAGGTATTCACTGTTTTATTTGGTTACCTCGGACCCCCGGCGGCCTCGGACCTACAATCATTGACAAATATAGTTGAGACACTCCCCGAAAAAGACTTGTTTCGTTAAACGCGTGAGTTTTTCAATCTCCAATTTTGACATTTCGACTCCCTCTCCCATTTTCAATGTTGTAACTACATGAACGTGTCCACGGAGCGTATTGCAACATTGAAAAGAGGGAGACGGGAGTTGGCTATCGACAAAAAAGATGGTTTTTTTTTAAATTACGGAAAGACGCCGATAGAAAGGGTTTGTTTTGCTCAAATGTGTCAACACTTTTGTCCATGATTGTAGTTCACAAAGCTGGACAAGCATAACCAGGATCAGCGTTATAAAATCCACGGCAGCTGTCTGCAGATTATGAATTAGGGTTGAACGCTGCCCACCGAGGTCACTGGGTTGTTTCCTGTGCCAGACACTAAGACCTGTCCTCACTACGCCGGAGCAATCCGCGATACGCAAAAAGATGGCGCCACGCGCTGCATTCTGGGTAGATCGACATATCGGCCTAAAATTCACAGTGTTTGTATGGGGGAATCTGATGGCAAATAACTTTCTTTAAAAATGGATTCTGAATAATATATATAATTGCAAAATAAAGATACTGGGCAAAAGAGTGTATTCACCAAATTTGAGGGATGTAGCTGTGCTAGAAAGCCTTCAGCCACGTTTTAAACTTTTCATACATTTGCCTGCAATTTGGCGGGAAAAAATTATGGACAAATTTGTGAAAAATTAAAACGCAACTGAACGTTTTGTATAACAGCTGCATCCCTCAAATTTGGTCAATACAATCTTTTGTCTAGTATCTTAACTCTGCTGTTCATAAACTGTTCAGAATTTATTTTATAAGGAAATTATTTGCCGTCAAATTCCCACACAAATACAGTAAATTTTGGGCCGACATGTCGATCTACCCAGAATGCAACGCGTGGCGCCATCTTTTTGCGTATCGCGGATTATTTCTACGGTTAGGTCTACCGTGCACACTGATGCGTCACGAAAACAAAGCCTTAATTTTCGGAAACGCTCTTCAAACCGGAGGATTTTGAAAACTCTGACTTTGCGTTTTAATGTGGACAGAAAAAAAAATTTGACACGTTTTCAGAGTAAAAACGCCGTTTTCATTTTTTCTTCGGCGTCTTGTGGACGGGCATAAACCTTTACAGTACCACTATTCCATACAAGTATAATAAGTAACGGCTAACTGTTATCCAGGGTGACGACGTTACAGAATAGCAGGGGATAACGCAACGCTGTATCGCACCCAGGGAGGAGTGGCTATAATCTTAGTATCAAACGTACTTATGTGTTGCGAAATTGGTGATAACCTCCAAAAGTTTGGGCCAGTTTGATTCAAGTGTCACTAAACCTGTCTCTTTTGCTTTTCCTCCATGGGTAAGTGGATAGAGAATTCTGTCTGGACAAAGTAGATGGTAACTACGCTGATCCGTATGACTGCTCAGGGTTCTACACATGCACCGAGGGAGAGACGTTGAAACAGAACTGCCCAAAACGCTTAAAATACAACTACAAGACGGGAGAATGCGACTGGCCTTTCAACGTGAAGTGTGCGAAACCACCTCCCTTTAAGCCTCATGTACACAAAGTATTTATGTACAAGCCAAATGAAGACAGAGCAATGACCATCCATGGCTTGATAACACGCATCACTGCCGTTGCCAGGAAACGCACTATTCACAAAGCATACAATGATGATAACCACAAATCTGACAACAAGTAGTTAATTCCATATATCCTTTGTAAATTGTTTGCTGTATTATACATCGTGCCTGCGTAGAGGGCGTTTCAAAGCACGCGAAGGGGTCTTCTTTTCTTCCCCAACAGCTCTTCCTTCCTGCTTGTCCCCATTCTTTGCTCACCCCAGGCGCGCTCGTTCGCCCGCTCAATTGCTCGCTCGCTTGATCTCCCAGCCCGAAATATGGAAAAGAAACGGCTGCTACGCAGGCTAATCACTAAGTGCTTTAGTATCCTATTTTTTAGCTATTTGCTCTTTGTTGGGTTTTCCAACAGATCAACAACACTTTGTTCAAATAAAGGGTGCTTCTTTTTCCACAACCTACTCTTAATTTGGTTATTTGATTTAGACAAAGATGAGACAATATAAAAATGTCCAGTGAAACATCACTTCTTCCATCAAAATACCCGTTTCTTCTCTTTGGAAACGCATGCATCAATTATTTAACGAATACAGCAAGCTTATAGTGACTTAGTTATGGCACTCTTTGTTCAGTGCTGTTACAGTAGAATGAACTTTAACTTTTGCATCAATCACCTTTACGCATTATGATAATACTTATAATAGGTAAACGCGGACTCGGTCAGCCAATGGCCAGACAAATAACTAGAATTTATTAACCATGCGGTCAAATTTTGGAAATTTCGGAGGAAAGGGCCATTGTCACGGGACAAGCGCGACGTGGGGTCTTGATTGAGACCGAAAACTGTTTCGCTTCGGATCGGAATTCAGAAATCAAACTGCAGTAACATATCTCGCAATTTCGAAGCAATTGTTTCTCAAGTAAACGAGCTAAAGAGCTGCCAAATGCAGACCAGCTGGTCTGCATTTGGCAGCTCTTTAGCTCGTTTACTTGAGAAACAAATGCTTCGAAATTGCGAGATATGTTACTGCAGTTTGATTTCTGAATTCCGATCCGAAGCGAAACAGTTTTCGGTCTCAATCAAGACCCCACGTCGCGCTTGTCCCGTGACAATGGCCCTTTCCTCCGAAATTTCCAAAATTTGACCGCATGGTTAATAAATTCTAGTTATTTGTCTGGCCATTGGCTGACCGAGTCCGCGTTAACCTATTATAAGTATTATCATAATGCGTAAAGGTGATTGATGCAAAAGTTAAAGTTCATTCTACTGTAACAGCACTGAACAAAGAGTGCCATAACTAAGTCACTATAAGCTTGCTGTATTCGTTAAATAATTGATGCATGCGTTTCCAAAGAGAAGAAACGGGTATTTGATGGAAGAAGTGATGTTTCACTGGACATTTTTATATTGTCTCATCTTTGTCTAAATCAAATAACCAAATTAAGAGTAGGTTGTGGAAAAAGAAGCACCCTTTATTTGAACAAAGTGTTGTTGATCTGTTGGAAAACCCAACAAAGAGCAAATAGCTAAAAAATAGGATACTAAAGCACTTAGTGATTAGCCTGCGTAGCAGCCGTTTCTTTTCCATATTTCGGGCTGGGAGATCAAGCGAGCGAGCAATTGAGCGGGCGAACGAGCGCGCCTGGGGTGAGCAAAGAATGGGGACAAGCAGGAAGGAAGAGCTGTTGGGGAAGAAAAGAAGACCCCTTCGCGTGCTTTGAAACGCCCTCTACGCAGGCACGATGTATAATACAGCAAACAATTTACAAAGGATATATGGAATTAACTACTTGTTGTCAGATTTGTGGTTATCATCATTGTATGCTTTGTGAATAGTGCGTTTCCTGGCAACGGCAGTGATGCGTGTTATCAAGCCATGGATGGTCATTGCTCTGTCTTCATTTGGCTTGTACATAAATACTTTGTGTACATGAGGCTTAAAGGGAGGTGGTTTCGCACACTTCACGTTGAAAGGCCAGTCGCATTCTCCCGTCTTGTAGTTGTATTTTAAGCGTTTTGGGCAGTTCTGTTTCAACGTCTCTCCCTCGGTGCATGTGTAGAACCCTGAGCAGTCATACGGATCAGCGTAGTTACCATCTACTTTGTCCAGACAGAATTCTCTATCCACTTACCCATGGAGGAAAAGCAAAAGAGACAGGTTTAGTGACACTTGAATCAAACTGGCCCAAACTTTTGGAGGTTATCACCAATTTCGCAACACATAAGTACGTTTGATACTAAGATTATAGCCACTCCTCCCTGGGTGCGATACAGCGTTGCGTTATCCCCTGCTATTCTGTAACGTCGTCACCCTGGATAACAGTTAGCCGTTACTTATTATACTTGTATGGAATAGTGGTACTGTAAAGGTTTATGCCCGTCCACAAGACGCCGAAGAAAAAATGAAAACGGCGTTTTTACTCTGAAAACGTGTCAAATTTTTTTTTCTGTCCACATTAAAACGCAAAGTCAGAGTTTTCAAAATCCTCCGGTTTGAAGAGCGTTTCCGAAAATTAAGGCTTTGTTTTCGTGACGCATCAGTGTGCACGGTAGACCTAACCGTAGAAATAATCCGCGATACGCAAAAAGATGGCGCCACGCGTTGCATTCTGGGTAGATCGACATGTCGGCCCAAAATTTACTGTATTTGTGTGGGAATTTGACGGCAAATAATTTCCTTATAAAATAAATTCTGAACAGTTTATGAACAGCAGAGTTAAGATACTAGACAAAAGATTGTATTGACCAAATTTGAGGGATGCAGCTGTTATACAAAACGTTCAGTTGCGTTTTAATTTTTCACAAATTTGTCCATAATTTTTTCCCGCCAAATTGCAGGCAAATGTATGAAAAGTTTAAAACGTGGCTGAAGGCTTTCTAGCACAGCTACATCCCTCAAATTTGGTGAATACACTCTTTTGCCCAGTATCTTTATTTTGCAATTATATATATTATTCAGAATCCATTTTTAAAGAAAGTTATTTGCCATCAGATTCCCCCATACAAACACTGTGAATTTTAGGCCGATATGTCGATCTACCCAGAATGCAGCGCGTGGCGCCATCTTTTTGCGTATCGCGGATTGCTCCGGCGTAGTGAGGACAGGTCTTAGTGTCTGGCACAGGAAACAACCCAGTGACCTCGGTGGGCAGCGTTCAACCCTAATTCATAATCTGCAGACAGCTGCCGTGGATTTTATAACGCTGATCCTGGTTATGCTTGTCCAGCTTTGTGAACTACAATCATGGACAAAAGTGTTGACACATTTGAGCAAAACAAACCCTTTCTATCGGCGTCTTTCCGTAATTTAAAAAAAAACCATCTTTTTTGTCGATAGCCAACTCCCGTCTCCCTCTTTTCAATGTTGCAATACGCTCCGTGGACACGTTCATGTAGTTACAACATTGAAAATGGGAGAGGGAGTCGAAATGTCAAAATTGGAGATTGAAAAACTCACGCGTTTAACGAAACAAGTCTTTTTCGGGGAGTGTCTCAACTATATTTGTCAATGATTGTAGGTCCGAGGCCGCCGGGGGTCCGAGGTAACCAAATAAAACAGTGAATACCTGCATTCGTTGATAAATAGTGTTGTTCTTACCTGTGATTCCCATTAGATTGCCTCCAGATTTAACGATTGGCTTCACTGGCGGTTTAACTGGTTTAATTTTGTTGTTTTCAGTTCTAGCTAAAGAATCAATTAAGGATAATTCAAATTAACGGGAATCTATTCTTTGTTTGTCAATAACAATATAAGCTACAACACCGACGTAGATTACATCTACTAAGATTACCGCTATGTACTGAAAATTAACCGACAAAAGAGCTTGTTTCGGAATAGAAAGCTCGACAGGCATTCTTCAGGCTTTGTTTCCCGCTGATCTACCCCCTTAAATGCTCAATTTTCCCTTCAATGACTTAAGGTGATTCCTCAGAAATAAAAGTTACCGATGAATTTTTTTGAAACTTTCCCTGAATGTTCTCTACCAAGCAGTGTTTCGAAAAATACAATAAAAATGATAGGTCACCATTCTCGTTTAAGAGATGTGTTGGGCCAGTCTTACCCCATTTATGCCTGTACTCGTGCTAATCACGCGCGTTATTCATCGGTCTACGTTACATTTTGCGGTAGCTCGAAACATAGTCTATAAAAGTAATACTCGAAAAAAAAATTGACAGTTAGAAAGTGTCGAGCATATAGAACAATATCAGATACCCTTTGTGGAAACATCACACTACTTGAAACGACGTGGACGTTAAGCGTTCGAAGAGTCGTTATTTTTGCGGTCAAAACTTGTATCACAAAGTAACAATTTCGTGCACTCTTTCACCTATATCTTTTTTCCTTCCGATGATTTTTTTAGTTTTCTTTTAAATTAAGGAGGACAATATGCACACTATTATTATGCAATAAAAAACTATAGGTCACCATGCTCGTTTAAAAGAAAACGAACATTTATTTCGCTATCGAGCTTAGCTTGAGGGAAATTTCTGTCGTTGTGTACGTGCACGCGCTAATGACGCAAAAATCGTGCGCAGTAGGGATGCGCAATGCAATACTGAGGAATCACCTTAAGTCACTCGCAACAGGCAGACATATCAGTACCTAAATCCAAATTGATCGGGTTGTGACCTCCATCACTGTTCATTCCTATACGGGACTGGGTTTGACTTCCAGCATGTTGTTTTCTAACTGTTTGGCACCTGCACCCTGGGCTGTTCGACATGGGAAGTCTTGAGGAGTGTCGCATGTTTTCAGTAAAGCGTTGAAAACCATTCCCTTCAGGCAATGTCTCTTGGTAGCTTTACCGTTCAGACACTGGTAAAATACTGTGCAGTCGTTTGGATCATCGTAAAATCCGTCAAACTTGTCACTGCAAAAGTCATCTTCCACTGGTGAAGTAATAGAGTCAAAAATTACTTTTGTTGTCGAAATGTAGTCTCTGAAAATGCTCAGGCTACTGGCTTTCGGCCAGTTCCCGAAGCAACGTGACCTTTGAGTGGCACCATATATCAGAAGGATACGCCTTACCGGTGAAAACTATCCCTATTCTTTATTGGATGACTTTAAAGATTAGCATAGGGAAAAAAAACAAAGCTTGTATGCAAAGTATGTGGAGAATTTATCATTATATTATTGAATGCACCAAAAGGACTCGCTACTTGAAAAACACTTACTGCATGCTGAACTTCGCTGCAGGATAAATGCTTCCATACAAGCAAGTTAACCGCCGTAGCGAATTTAGAGAACTGACTTTTCGAGGACCCCTTTCGAGGTGTAGCACTTCGTCGTAGCAAATTTGTTGAAATTTTTATATTGGTTGGAACTGATTTATAGCATCTTCCTGTACTACCCAGCTTTATCAGTCTAGTTTACTTAGTAAAGTATAGTGAAACCTTTAAGCGGACACGTTTGAGACTCTCACTAGTCTCCGCTTAGTACGGGGTGTCCGCTGTAAGCAGGTTCTAATATATTGAACAATAATAGATAACAAGAGCCATGTAGTTAATAATGAACTCTTTTGTAACACATTGTAATACAACTTTTAAGGAGTCCAAGTTCATCCTTAAGAGTAAAAAGCCCTTAAGTGTCCGCTTGGTGCAGGTTTTGTGCAACAAAGTGGCTGAATATTGATGTTCGCGTCCACAGAGGTGCCCGCTGAATGCAAGAACATTTTGGGACTCAAGAGGGTCAAATTTGCTGAAGTAAATCGTAGGGTGATATATATAAGGCGTTTTAATGCGCAGATAGCAACATGTGTACTTCAATTCTTTTACTTTTCATTTGGATTTCGACTAGGCCTGTTGGAAGATGCAAGATTTGCTGCGATACTGCAAACTAAAATGTGTACAGCTTAGATGTAGCATACCTTTTGCCAAGGTACTTGAACTTGTTTCTGGCAGGTCGTTTTGTGTTTTGAGTTTAGCTGCCTGGTTTGTCGCTTTCTCTTTAATTGGAATGAAAACATCTATAACAGTCCGTTGCTGGCAGGGAAAGTTCACCGGATTGTCGCAAGCTTTGAGAATCTCATTGAATATCTGCCCTCTAAGGCATTGCTTCCTAAAGGCACTTCCCCCTGTGCATTGATAAAATGCTGCGCAGTCCTTGGGATCCTGGTAATATCCATTTGGCTTGCCTTTACAAAACGTGTCATCCACTAAAACGTGAAATTAAAAAAATGAAACTTGTCAAGGCCAGAGTGTCGATTAACATTTCAAGTCCCGGGAAGGTAGGAGAAAAACCAATTGATTCTGACTACAGCCAGGGAAATTGTGTACATGTATATGTCTTAGAAGTCGTTAAGGTGAAATAGAGCAAAATGGTTCAAGTTCTCCTGGTAATGTATTCTGTTATCTACCAACAACTTCTAGCACGAAAAACCACGATTCTTTTGATCAGTATCGCAAACCTTCTGCCCAGCCTTGGTGTTTTGTTCCATCTGATTGCATGGCAAAAGACTAAGAAAACCGGTAGAGATAAGCGAAAACCTCTCCGCCTCTGGGTTAAGTGTGTCTCTAGTCAAAGTAGCGTGTAAAGCTATTTGTCATTTGTGTGCCACAGACTGTAGAAAATGAGACTAATATCACTTCTGACATGAGTATGGACAAGTAAATTTGGGAATACTAAACTGTATTGTATTGATCGATGTAAACGTAGCAGTTACCGTGAATCGAAACTACGTACGGGAGAATCCTTGAAACCATGACGGTAAAACCGACAGCATGCTAAGAGAGAAGTGTGCTTGCGGGAGTAGTTTACACTTCAGTAATTATCAAGAATGTTGAATATGTTCAGAAAATAAAGTAGTTTTCAATCCTGAAAGAATCAGGATCAGTTTACTGTTTGCATACCTATTTCGTCATTACTCCCACTCGACGTTGGACCTTGACCGTAACATTTGATAGTGCGTGGATCACTTCCTAGTGAAACAGAAAAACGGCGATGGATAAAATTTGAGGGCAATCTTACGGTGAGACATGCATGAATGAAACGGTAAATTAACATCCCAAAACTTCCGAAAAAACAATGGAAGAGTACAGGCCGCCCATGGCAGGGACGAGGGAGGGATAAAATAGAGCGAAATGGGATCATTTTACAATTTAACATTTCACGAAAATTTAAACTAAAAAAGACTATGGAAGAAAACATAAAGAAGATATCAGAGATTAGTTAAAAATCCTGTAGTAAATGGTTATCTTTCTTCACATGTCTGATATTATCTTTATGCACATTGTTACATACTTTATCATACTTTACCACACTTTATATTTTGTCAACTCAGTGTATGTATTTAGTTGATTTATACTTGCCTTCATTGTATTTTACTTTCAATCCAGGCCTTACTGTTATTGTTACCTTTATTTTTTACAGTCTGAGGGAACCCAATGTCTAGTTAGTTAAGACTACGGCGTAACTTTAAGGACTTGCCAAACTTTGAAGTTCACTTCATGTCTCCGCTGGTATTTGATAATTAAGCAATAGAGCACTTTTTCTAGATTTGTGTTAACATCCTCTTATCTAGCTAACCACACCTGTCGACCAATGAGAGTACGCGTAGTATGTCAGTTATTACATAATACCTTTTGTAAATCCCGAGAACTGCACAGAAGAAGTAATGTCGACGTCGTTCTTGAGCTCTGTGATAGTAGATTCTACTTGTTCACCGCTGACACTTGTCAGACGGACGCGTAATGGGAATTTTATCCTATTGGAGGATCCCATTAAGAAGAAATTATCATCCGAACGCGGCAGACATATCCACTTTCCATGGTGAGAAATCTCTACTCCAACCGTTACCACCCTAACAACAAACAAGTCCAGTTATAGAAGACTACGAACACAGATAAAAATGGAAATACGTACGCCTATCCTTCTGTCGCAAACGTTTTAGTGTAATGTCGGACGAGTAATATTTACATGGGCTTCTTTAGAAGCATGGGGACCTATTTTTGCCCTTGTCAATATGAACATTTTCCGAGAAAAGAACGCCGTTTTGCCCTTTTTAGCTGGACGTTATCTTTTTTTAAAGGGGCTCAGTCACGGTTAAACGGTTTGAAAAGTTTAGCTAAACTTTTCAAATTCGTTGTTTACAATCCGTGTCAATCTTCTCCATTCTTAACCATCCTTGTTCCTTTATGGTTTATTACT
>JAHPZR010043130.1:0-14298 GCA_019787425.1 Platygyra sinensis | reverse complement strand
TTTCTTCAGAAAGGCCAATGCAGTCAGCATGGTACCAACAGAATGGGCATTTTCCCCATCACAGCATATCATCAGGCCCATATCACTCCAACCGCAAATGCAATAGCTATTTTGTGGGACTTTTATAGGAGTGGAAAAAAGTACAAGGAAATTTAAAAAGCTGTTATCTTTCATAATTTAAAATTACATGGAGGAAAAAAACAATGAAAACACAGGATTGCACAAAGAAACTAGGAAAAACCAATTCGTGAATTTCCATGCTTTTTGAGGTCTTTCCTTGTAGTTTCCTAAATTGAGTAAAATGTTTCATGTATTGATGCTACACAAGCGCGATCTTAAATTTGTAGTTTTGTTCTTCCACTGGCAATTGAAACTGTAACAAACTGAGACTTTTTCAGGTTGGGATGCAATTTGAATTCCATGGACTATGTGAGCCCTTAAGAATTTTAAAATACCTTTTTTCTAGACTTGGCCCCGGGTTTACAAAACTTTTTTGTCTTTTTTCTGTCTTCATCTGTAATTGCAGGCACTCACCAGATGATGTTGACAGCTAAAATGGAAAGATTGCAAAACAAATTTTTCTCCGTTTCACACGGTCGTTGTTTCGCCGTTTCGTTTCGGCGTTTCGCAAGTTCTCGTTTCGGCCGTTTCGTTTCGTTGTTTCCGGTTTTAGTTAAGTGCCATCGTTATGTATACTCATGGGTGATTAAGAGAACAATTAAGAAAGTAGTTAGATAAATGGAAGATACTGGTTAAGGAACCATAAGTTTTTCGAGTTAACTCTAGTAAACTATGTACAGTTATTTAATAAAAAAGGAGCAGCAAAGAAGAAAGAGACCAGACCCAGTTAATTATTTATATGCTTGATGATAGTAAGTAATGTTTAAAAAATGTTTTCACGTAATTCCTAAGAGTATTGTTTAGACAGTAGATATTGTTTTACTTCTTTGGCAAAGGAAAATGTACTGAGATATGAGTAAAGAGGGATATCATGCCAGAGGTTAATCGCCTTATAGGAAAGCATTGTTTCCAGCGTTGGTTCGAATGTGCATGGTTTGCAGAAATTTGGCTTGATGCGATCTTGTGTTGTAATGTATGTTCGTCTTGGGGCGGGGATCTTGGCATATTGAAAAAGGTTGCAAACACCTTTGGTAAGAGCATTTTATGGCCACATGTGCGTAATTTAAAAGCATGGGAGGTGGTAAACATTATTACTGTTAGGCGCAGTGAAACAACTAGAACTAAACCAAGTCACTCACTAAGGACAGGAACATATTTTCCAAGGTAGTTCGTTTCAATAAAATAATGGTAAAAAATACCCTGTGTTTACATATGAGAGAAAAGTTTCCTCGGTTTTGGGTGAAAGCTGGATGATATAGTTTCAAGTATCATCACGTACCGATTCATCTTCTCTGATGATAGCCTCTTCGCTTCAATCATGTCGAATGATAGAAAAAATGTGGAAGTCTCTCGATACTTGCCCTCAACGCGGCGTGGTTTCCAGCAAAATAAAAATATTTTGTCTTTGCACTTTGACCTTTGGCATGGGAAAACTCCGTTAGTGCCGGCCACGTGAATCATGTTCTTTTTTAGGTGAAAACTACCTTATTTTTATTTTAATTTTTTTTTAGTTTTATTATTTTCATTTGTTTCTCTATTATTTTATTTTATTGTTTTATGATTTGGGTTTTCTATGTCAAGGTTTCCGCGGGTTCCGGGTGATTCCGGGTAGGTTCCGGGGTTCCGGGTAGGTTCGGGTGGGTTCGGTAGGTGTTGGGTGGTTCCCGGCAGTTCCGGGTGGGTTCCGCGTTTTACCATACACCCCGTTGTTTTGCATTTGCGGTCTTTATTTGAGAATGCAGAAAATAATGTCCGGTCGAATCAAAGCTTAATATCCCCCCCCCACCCCCCCAGGCATACCCTGGGCATTGATGTCTTTTCCTGCTGGACGGCGGGAATTTGATGAACGGGGACGGGGCATTCTGATCCCTACTCATAGGGTTGGGAATTTCCATTGCTAGCCATCATTCTGGCGGACTGGCTTGAAAAGCGAAGGCTTACACAAGCTTTGCCTTGTATTTGAAGGTATTCAAGACCATTTAATATATCTTCTTTGGCATGTAGAGTGTTGTCTTTAAACCATGTTCTCCATTAACAGCTTCCGGGGGGATGTTTAAATTCAATTTGACGGTACATAACTTTTTGCAGTAGTCTCAAGGCACGAGGGAGCTTTAGAAATAGGGTAAAATGTATTACTTCACATAAAGAGTAATTGTGCAGTTTGAACTATGTACAGGGCAAACTGCATATTAAATGGCCATTCTCGGACTTACAGCGGTTATCAGTCACACGCGCCCTCCAACGATTTTTTTCCATTTCGAAAACTACGTTTTGGTGGACGTCAATCAAATGTCTCCATGACAATAACGGCGTCAAATTCTCAGAGTATCCGAGTTGCTCTATTCTTTACTTGACTCGTCGATAAACAGAAACTGAGAAGTAAGACTTATAAAATCGTTTGAAGCGCCTTTTCGTTCGTCTCGCTCACGGGCAATGCTTTGAAGCTACAAATTTACAAACATTGTACAACCACAACAACATGAGAATGAACTAAATATAAATATAAACTTTATTACAGAATGAACTACAAAAGTCTAACTGCTAATCTCTTGCGGCTTTCGTTACCTTTTTATTACTGACATTCCCACGTGCCGTGTGGTTCTCTTGACGGTTTGCTTTGCATATAATTTGCCTGTCTGGTACTAGTATTCCAACCACGCTTGAAACTCGTCAAGATTGATCTCTGCATGCCTTGATTATCAGTATTTTAGCAAGGCGAATGACAAAAATTTCTGCGGTGAAAATAATCTGCATCCATAACAAGCTGATAAATAGTCAATCTCCACATAAAGCGACTCATTTCTGAGGCCAACTTTTTCAGCTACCTTGTATCTTTCCTTTCTTCAGACTTTCTCTTTGGCGGATCGCTCACGGCTCTAAATTTTGTTTCGTACGCCGCCTTCTTCACAAACGTTTCGCTCGCAAAAAGTGTTTATGCTATGCAATTCAAAGACAAACCATGTTTCCTCTACATAAGAGCCCTCCATCTCAGCGAAATTGCAAATTACTTTGTCAGAATAACTGAGCGATTATTCCTGATCCAACGACGATCGAACATGGCCGTGAAACTGACACGACGAAATGAACACGAATATTGTCATGGATACATTTGATTGACGTCCACCAAACTTAGTTTTTGAAATGGCAAAAAATCGTTGAAGGGCGCGTGTGACTGATAACCGCTGTAAGGGACTGGCCGCTTATTTAACTACGATGTAAATGCAGGTACAATACCATACTCTACTAAACCATGCTCCACGTCGTATTGTATGTTGAGAGAGATTCGATGTGTCCTGCATAATAACTGGTCACATGGTGTAAATAAACGCGGCCAGTTCCTTACAGCCGGTTATCAGTCACACGCGCCCTTCAACGATTTTTTGCCATTTCAAAAACTAAGTTTGGTGGACGTCAATCAAATGTATCCATGACAATATTCGTGTTCATTTCGTCGTGTCAGTTTCACGGCCATGTTCGATCGTCGTTGGATCAGGAATAATCGCTCAGTTATTCTGAGAAAGTAATTTGCAATTTCGCTGAGATGGAGGGCTCTTATGTAGAGGAAACATGGTTTGTCTTTGAATTGCATAGCATAAACACTTTTCGCGAGCGAAACGTTTGTGAAGAAGGCGGCGTACGAAACAAAATATTTAGAGCCGTGAGCGATCCGCCAAAGAGAAAGTCGAAGAAAGCTGAAGAAAGGAAAGATACAAGGTAGCTGAAAAAGTTGGCCTCAGAAATGAGTCGCTTTATGTGGAGATTGACTATTTATCAGCTTGTTATGGATGCAGATTATTTTCACCGCAGAAATTTTTGTCATTCGCCTTGCTAAAATACTGATAATCAAGGCATGCAGAGATCAATCTTGACGAGTTTCAAGCGTGGTTGGAATACTAGTACCAGACAGGCAAATTATATGCAAAGCAAACCGTCAAGAGAACCACACGGCACGTGGGAATGTCAGTAATAAAAAGGTAACGAAAGCCGCAAGAGATTAGCAGTTTGACTTTTGTAGTTCATTTGTAATAAAGTTTATATTTATATTTAGTTCATTCTCATGTTGTTGTGGTTGTACAATGTTTGTAAATTTGTAGCTTCGATCAAAGCATTGCCCGTGAGCGAGACGAACGAAAAGGCGCTTCAAACGATTTTATAAGTCTTACTTCTCAGTTTCTGTTTATCGACGAGTCAAGTAAAACTCGGATACTCTGAGAATTTGACGCCGTTATTGTCATGGATACATTTGATTGACGTCCACCAAAACGTTAGTTTTCGAAATGGAAAAAAAATCCTTGGAGGGCGCGTGTGACTGATAACCGCTGTAAGTCCTGAGAATGGACCATTATATGCAAGTTTGCCTGTAACATAGTTCAAACTGCACAAAATTACTCATTTATGTGAAGTAAATACATTTTAACCCTTTCTAAAGCTCCCTCGTGCCTTGAGACTACTGCAAAAGTTATGTACCAGTCAAATTGAATTTAAACATCCCCCGGAAGCTGTGTATGGAAACATGGTTTAATAGACAACACTCTTACATGCCAAAGAAGATATATTAAATGGTTCTTGAATACCTTCAAATACAAAGCAAAGCTTGTGTAAGCCTTCGCTTTTCAGCCAGTCCGCCACGAATGAGGCTAGCAATCAAATTCCCAACCCCTATGAGTAGGGATCAAATGCCCCGTCCCCGGTTCATCAAATTCCCTCCGTCCCAGGCAGGAAAAGACATCAAATGGCCCAGGGTATGCCTGGGGGGTGGGGGGGGGGGATATTTAAGCTTTGATTTGACCGGAACATTATTTCTGCATTCTCAAATAAGAACCGCAAATGCAAAACAACTGGGTGTATGTAAAACGCGGAACCCACCCGGAACCTGCCGGAACCACCCAAAACCTACCCGGAACCACCCGGAACCTACCCGGAAACCCCCGGAACCTACCCGGAATCACCCGGAACCCGCGGAACCTTGACAGAAAACCAAAATAATAAAAATAAAATAAAATAATAAAGAAACAAAATGAAAATAATAAAACTAAAAAAAATTAAATAAAAATAAGTAGTTTTCACCTAAAAAAGAACAGGATGGCACGTGCCGGCACTAACGGAGTGTTTCCCATGCCAAAGGTCAAAGTGCAAAGACAAATATTTTATTTTGACTGGAAACCACGCGCGTTGAGCAAGTCAGCGAGAGAGCTTCCACATTTTTCTATAATTCGACCATGAGTAAGGCGAAAGAGGCTATCATCAGAGAAGATGAATCTGTACGTGATGATACTGAAAAACTATATCAGTCAGCTTTCACCAAAACCGAGGAAACTTGTTCTCTCATATGTAAACACAAGGGTATTTTACCATTATTTGATTGAAACGAACTACCTTGGAAAATAAGTTCCTGTCTTAGTGAGTGACTTGGTTTAGTTCTAGTTGTTTCACTGCGCCTAACAGTAGATAATGTTTACCACCTCCATGCTTTTAAATTTACGCACATGTGGCATAAAAGGCTCTTACCAAAGGTGTTTGACAACCTTTTTCAATATGCCAAGAGCCGACATACATACAACACAAGATACGCATCAAAGCCAAATTTCTGCAAACCATGCATTCGAACCAACGCTGGGAAACAAATGCTTTCCTATAAGGCGATTGACCTCAGGCGTGATATCCCTCTTCACTTGAAAGATCTCAGTACATTTTCCTTTGCCAAAGAAGTAAAACAATATCTACTGTCGAAAAAATACTCTTAGGAATTACGTAAAACAGGAGCTGGCTCCTGCGTAAAACCATTTTAAAACACATCAAGCATATGTATTATTAACTGGGTCTGGTCTCTTCTTCTTTGCTGCTCCTTTTTTATTAAAATAACTGTAAATAGTTACTAGAGGTTAACTCGAAAAACTTATGGTTCCTTTAAACCAGTAGGCTCCATTTATCTAAACTACTTTCTTAATTGTTCTTCTTAATCAACCCATGATGTATACATAACGATGGCACGTACTAAAACCCGAAACAACGAAACGAAACGGCCGAAACGAGACTTGCGAAACGACCGAAACGAAACGGCCGAAACGAAACGACCGAAACGAGAAAAATTTGTTGCAATCTTTCCATTTTAGCTGTCAACATCATCTGTGAGTCCTGCAATTACAGATGAAGAACAGGAAAAAGACAAAAAGGTTTGTAAACCAGGGCCAAGTCTAGAAAAAAGGTATTTTAAATTCTTAAGGGCTCACATAGTCATGGAATATCAAAATTGCATCCCAAACCTGAAAAAGGTCTCAGTTTGTTACAGTTCAGTTGCCAGTGGGAAGAACAAAACTACAAATTTAAGATCCTTGTTAGGCATCAAGACATGAAACATTTTTACTCAAGTTGGAAAACTAAGGAATAGACCTAAAAGCTATGGAAATTCACGAATTGTTTTTCCTAGTTTCTTTGTGAATCCTGTGTTCATTGTTTTTCCTCCATGTACTTTTAAATTATGAAAGATAACAGCTTTTTAATTTCCTTGTACTTTTTTCCACTCCTATAGAAGTCCAACAAAATAGCTATTGCATTTGCGGTGGAGGTGAATATGGGCTGATGATATGCTGTGATGGGGAGAAATGCCCAATTCTGTGGTACCATGCTGACTGCATTGGCCTTTCTGAAGAAACTGTGCCTGCTGGGTCTTGGTTTTGCAAAGAATGTGATCACTAGATATTGCCATCTGTTAAAAGACAACCTTTGTGAATGTTGAGCCAGATGTAACCTTAAAATAAACTGACATTGTTAAAATTTAATTCTGCTGCCTCGTGAATTTTTCAATCACAAATTAATCAGGAACCTCTTCAGAGTCTTTTTCCCCACAGTGCAAATGTGAAAAATTATGCTAACCTTGCATTGTCGGAACGGGGGAGGGGAGGGGGTGGGGTAGCTGAAAGCTAAGCGAAGCCAACCCAGTTTGGAATAGGAAAAGGGGGTAGGGGAAGTGACAGAACCTCCTTCACCAGATCTCTCAAGCCTCACAATCTTGCTGCGAGACCCTCCTCAATCTCCAGATCCAGTTGCTGCACTCTAATGCACCAGTCAAAGTAAACCCCGACCCCCCCCCCCCACCCCGGGATATAGGTGGGGGATTAGTTTTAGTAGCGTGCCAAAAGTGAAAAATGCCCCACCATGTGGAGAAATATTTTGCAGGAAATAGAAGAAAATGCCCCACCCCCTGGGGCAACTGAAGATGTTCCTGATTAATTTGTGATTGAAAAATTCACGAGGCAGCAGAATTAAATTTTAACAATGTCAGTTTATTTTAAGGTTACATCTGGCTCAACATTCACAAAGGTTGTCTTTTAACAGATGGCAATATCTAGTGATCACATTCTTTGCAAAACCAAGACCCAGCAGGCACAGTTTCTTCAGAAAGGCCAATGCAGTCAGCATGGTACCACAGAATTGGGCATTTCTCCCCATCACAGCATATCATCAGCCCATATTCACCTCCACCGCAAATGCAATAGCTATTTTGTTGGACTTCTATAGGAGTGGAAAAAAGTACAAGGAAATTAAAAAGCTGTTATCTTTCATAATTTAAAAGTACATGGAGGAAAAAACAATGAACACAGGATTCACAAAGAAACTAGGAAAAACAATTCGTGAATTTCCATAGCTTTTAGGTCTATTCCTTAGTTTCCAACTTGAGTAAAAATGTTTCATGTCTTGATGCCTAACAAGGATCTTAAATTTGTAGTTTTGTTCTTCCCACTGGCAACTGAACTGTAACAAACTGAGACCTTTTTCAGGTTTGGGATGCAATTTTGATATTCCATGACTATGTGAGCCCTTAAGAATTTAAAATACCTTTTTTTCTAGACTTGGCCCTGGTTTACAAACCTTTTTGTCTTTTTTCTGTTCTTCATCTGTAATTGCAGGACTCACAGATGATGTTGACAGCTAAAATGGAAAGATTGCAACAAATTTTTCTCGTTTCGGTCGTTTTCGTTTCGGCCGTTTCGTTTCGGTCGTTTCGCAAGTCTCGTTTCGGCCGTTTCGTTTCGTTGTTTCGGGTTTTAGTACGTGCCATCGTTATGTATACATCATGGGTTGATTAAGAAGAACAATTAAGAAAGTAGTTTAGATAAATGGAGCCTACTGGTTAAAGGAACCATAAGTTTTTCGAGTTAACCTCTAGTAACTATTTACAGTTATTTTAATAAAAAAGGAGCAGCAAAGAAGAAAGAGACCAGACCCAGTTAATAATACATATGCTTGATGTGTTTTAAAATGGTTTTACGCAGGAGCCAGCTCCTGTTTTACGTAATTCCTAAGAGTATTTTTTCGACAGTAGATATTGTTTTACTTCTTTGGCAAAGAAAATGTACTGAGATCTTTCAAGTGAAGAGGGATATCACGCCTGAGGTCAATCGCCTTATAGGAAAGCATTTGTTTCCCAGCGTTGGTTCGAATGCATGGTTTGCAGAAATTTGGCTTTGATGCGTATCTTGTGTTGTATGTATGTCGGCTCTTGGCATATTGAAAAAGGTTGTCAAACACCTTTGGTAAGAGCCTTTTATGCCACATGTGCGTAAATTTAAAAGCATGGAGGTGGTAAACATTATCTACTGTTAGGCGCAGTGAAACAACTAGAACTAAACCAAGTCACTCACTAAGACAGGAACTTATTTTCCAAGGTAGTTCGTTTCAATCAAATAATGGTAAAATACCCTTGTGTTTACATATGAGAGAACAAGTTTCCTCGGTTTTGGTGAAAGCTGACTGATATAGTTTTTCAGTATCATCACGTACAGATTCATCTTCTCTGATGATAGCCTCTTTCGCCTTACTCATGGTCGAATTATAGAAAAATGTGGAAGCTCTCTCGCTGACTTGCTCAACGCGCGTGGTTTCCAGTCAAAATAAAATATTTGTCTTTGCACTTTGACCTTTGGCATGGGAAACACTCCGTTAGTGCCGGCACGTGCCATCCTGTTCTTTTTTAGGTGAAAACTACTTATTTTTATTTAATTTTTTTTTAGTTTTATTATTTTCATTTTGTTTCTTTATTATTTATTTTATTTTTTATTATTTTGGTTTTCTGTCAAGGTTCCGCGGGTTCCGGGTGATTCCGGGTAGGTTCCGGGGTTTCCGGGTAGGTTCCGGGTGGTTCCGGGTAGGTTTTGGGTGGTTCCGGCAGGTTCCGGGTGGGTTCCGCGTTTTACATACACCCAGTTGTTTTGCATTTGCGGTTCTTATTTGAGAATGCAGAAATAATGTTCCGGTCAAATCAAAGCTTAAATATCCCCCCCCCACCCCCCCAGGCATACCCTGGGCATTTGATGTCTTTTCCTGCCTGGGACGGAGGGAATTTGATGAACCGGGGACGGGGCATTTGATCCCTACTCATAGGGGTTGGGGAATTTGATTGCTAGCCTCATTCGTGGCGGACTGGCTGAAAAGCGAAGGCTTACACAAGCTTTGCTTTGTATTTGAAGGTATTCAAGAACCATTTAATATATCTTCTTTGGCATGTAAGAGTGTTGTCTATTAAACCATGTTTCCATACACAGCTTCCGGGGGGATGTTTAAATTCAATTTGACTGGTACATAACTTTTTGCAGTAGTCTCAAGGCACGAGGGAGCTTTAGAAAGGGTTAAAATGTATTTACTTCACATAAATGAGTAATTTTGTGCAGTTTGAACTATGTTACAGGCAAACTTGCATATAATGGCCATTCTCAGGACTTACAGCGGTTATCAGTCACACGCGCCCTCCAACGATTTTTTTCCATTTCGAAAACTACGTTTTGGTGGACGTCAATCAAATGTATCCATGACAATAACGGCGTCAAATTCTCAGAGTATCCGAGTTTTACTTGACTCGTCGATAAACAGAAACTGAGAAGTAAGACTTATAAAATCGTTTGAAGCGCCTTTTCGTTCGTCTCGCTCACGGGCAATGCTTTGATCGAGCTACAAATTTACAAACATTGTACAACCACAACAACATGAGAATGAACTAAATATAAATATAAACTTTATTACAAATGAACTACAAAAGTCAAACTGCTAATCTCTTGCGGCTTTCGTTACCTTTTTATTACTGACATTCCCACGTGCCGTGTGGTTCTCTTGACGGTTTGCTTTGCATATAATTTGCCTGTCTGGTACTAGTATTCCAACCACGCTTGAAACTCGTCAAGATTGATCTCTGCATGCCTTGATTATCAGTATTTTAGCAAGGCGAATGACAAAAATTTCTGCGGTGAAAATAATCTGCATCCATAACAAGCTGATAAATAGTCAATCTCCACATAAAGCGACTCATTTCTGAGGCCAACTTTTTCAGCTACCTTGTATCTTTCCTTTCTTCAGCTTTCTTCGACTTTCTCTTTGGCGGATCGCTCACGGCTCTAAATATTTTGTTTCGTACGCCGCCTTCTTCACAAACGTTTCGCTCGCGAAAAGTGTTTATGCTATGCAATTCAAAGACAAACCATGTTTCCTCTACATAAGAGCCCTCCATCTCAGCGAAATTGCAAATTACTTTCTCAGAATAACTGAGCGATTATTCCTGATCCAACGACGATCGAACATGGCCGTGAAACTGACACGACGAAATGAACACGAATATTGTCATGGATACATTTGATTGACGTCCACCAAACTTAGTTTTTGAAATGGCAAAAAATCGTTGAAGGGCGCGTGTGACTGATAACCGCTGTAAGGAACTGGCCGCTTATACACGATGTGACAGTATTATAGGAACACGAAAACATACTCACTGGCATGGTTTTGTGGTATGCTATGATAACTGTCATTCATCGTGTATAAGCGGCCAGTTCCTTACAGCGGTTATCAGTCACACGCGCCCTTCAACGATTTCAGTTTGCCATTTCAAAAACTAAGTTTGGTGGACGTCAATCAAATGTATCCATGACAATATTCGTGTTCATTTCGTCGTGTCAGTTTCACGGCCATGTTCGATCGTCGTTGGATCAGGAATAATCGCTCAGTTATTCTGACAAAGTAATTTGCAATTTCGCTGAGATGGAGGGCTCTTATGTAGAGGGAACATGGTTTGTCTTTGAATTGCATAGCATAAACACTTTTTGCGAGCGAAACGTTTGTGAAGAAGGCGGCGTACGAAACAAAATATTTAGAGCCGTGAGCGATCCGCCAAAGAGAAAGTCGAAGAAAGCTGAAGAAAGGAAAGATACAAGGTAGCTGAAAAAGTTGGCCTCAGAAATGAGTCGCTTTATGTGGAGATTGACTATTTATCAGCTTGTTATGGATGCAAATTATTTTCACCGCAGAAATTTTTGTCATTCGCCTTGCTAAAATACTGATAATCAAGGCATGCAGAGATCAATCTTGACGAGTTTCAAGCGTGGTTGGAACACTAGTACCAGACAGGCAAATTATATGCAAAGCAAACCGTCAAGAGAACCACACGGCACGTGGGAATGTCAGTAATAAAAAGGTAACGAAAGCCGCAAGAGATTAGCAGTTAGACTTTTGTAGTTCATTCTGTAATAAAGTTTATATTTATATTTAGTTCATTCTCATGTTGTTGTGGTTGTACAATGTTTGTAAATTTGTAGCTTCAAAGCATTGCCCGTGAGCGAGACGAACGAAAAGGCGCTTCAAACGATTTTATAAGTCTTACTTCTCAGTTTCTGTTTATCGACGAGTCAAATAAAGCTCAGATACTCTGAGAATTTGACGCCGTTATTGTCATGGATACATTTGATTGACGTCCACCAAAACGTAGTTTTCGAAATGGAAAAAAAATCCTTGGAGGGCGCGTGTGACTGATAACCGCTGTAAGTCCTGAGAATGGCCATTATATGCAAGTTTGCCTGTAACATAGTTCAAACTGCACAAAATTACTCATTTATGTGAAGTAAATACATTTTAACCCTTTCTAAAGCTCCCTCGTGCCTTGAGACTACTGCAAAAAGTTATGTACCAGTCAAATTGAATTTAAACATCCCCCCGGAAGCTGTGTATGGAAACATGGTTTAATAGACAACACTCTTACATGCCAAAGAAGATATATTAAATGGTTCTTGAATACCTTCAAATACAAAGCAAAGCTTGTGTAAGCCTTCGCTTTTCAGCCAGTCCGCCACGAATGAGGCTAGCAATCAAATTCCCCAACCCCTATGAGTAGGGATCAAATGCCCCGTCCCCGGTTCATCAAATTCCCTCCGTCCCAGGCAGGAAAAGACATCAAATGCCCAGGGTATGCCTGGGGGGTGGGGGGGGGGGATATTTAAGCTTTGATTTGACCGGAACATTATTTCTGCATTCTCAAATAAGAACCGCAAATGCAAAACAACTGGGTGTATGTAAAACGCGGAACCCACCCGGAACCTGCCGGAACCACCCAAAACCTACCGGAACCACCCGGAACCTACCCGGAAACCCCGGAACCTACCCGGAATCACCCGGAACCCGCGGAACCTTGACAGAAAACCAAAATAATAAAAAATAAAATAAAATAATAAAGAAACAAAATGAAAATAATAAAACTAAAAAAAAATTAAATAAAAATAAGTAGTTTTCACCTAAAAAAGAACAGGATGGCACGTGCCGGCACTAACGGAGTGTTTCCCATGCCAAAGGTCAAAGTGCAAAGACAAATATTTTATTTTGACTGGAAACCACGCGCGTTGAGCAAGTCAGCGAGAGAGCTTCCACATTTTTCTATAATTCGACCATGAGTAAGGCGAAAGAGGCTATCATCAGAGAAGATGAATCTGTACGTGATGATACTGAAAAACTATATCAGTCAGCTTTCACCAAAACCGAGGAAACTTGTTCTCTCATATGTAAACACAAGGGTATTTTACCATTATTTGATTGAAACGAACTACCTTGGAAAATAAGTTCCTGTCTTAGTGAGTGACTTGGTTTAGTTCTAGTTGTTTCACTGCGCCTAACAGTAGATAATGTTTACCACCTCCATGCTTTTAAATTTACGCACATGTGGCATAAAAGGCTCTTACCAAAGGTGTTTGACAACCTTTTTCAATATGCCAAGAGCCGACATACATACAACACAAGATACGCATCAAAGCCAAATTTCTGCAAACCATGCATTCGAACCAACGCTGGGAAACAAATGCTTTCCTATAAGGCGATTGACCTCAGGCGTGATATCCCTCTTCACTTGAAAGATCTCAGTACATTTTCCTTTGCCAAAGAAGTAAAACAATATCTACTGTCGAAAAAATACTCTTAGGAATTACGTAAAACAGGAGCTGGCTCCTGCGTAAAACCATTTTAAAACACATCAAGCATATGTATTATTAACTGGGTCTGGTCTCTTTCTTCTTTGCTGCTCCTTTTTTATTAAAATAACTGTAAATAGTTACTAGAGGTTAACTCGAAAAACTTATGGTTCCTTTAACCAGTAGGCTCCATTTATCTAAACTACTTTCTTAATTGTTCTTCTTAATCAACCCATGATGTATACATAACGATGGCACGTACTAAAACCCGAAACAACGAAACGAAACGGCCGAAACGAGACTTGCGAAACGACCGAAACGAAACGGCCGAAACGAAAACGACCGAAACGAGAAAAATTTGTTGCAATCTTTCCATTTTAGCTGTCAACATCATCTGTGAGTCCTGCAATTACAGATGAAGAACAGAAAAAAGACAAAAAGGTTTGTAAACCAGGGCCAAGTCTAGAAAAAAAGGTATTTTAAATTCTTAAGGGCTCACATAGTCATGGAATATCAAAATTGCATCCCAAACCTGAAAAAGGTCTCAGTTTGTTACAGTTCAGTTGCCAGTGGGAAGAACAAAACTACAAATTTAAGATCCTTGTTAGGCATCAAGACATGAAACATTTTTACTCAAGTTGGAAACTAAGGAATAGACCTAAAAGCTATGGAAATTCACGAATTGTTTTTCCTAGTTTCTTTGTGAATCCTGTGTTCATTGTTTTTTCCTCCATGTACTTTTAAATTATGAAAGATAACAGCTTTTTAATTTCCTTGTACTTTTTTCCACTCCTATAGAAGTCCAACAAAATAGCTATTGCATTTGCGGTGGAGGTGAATATGGGCTGATGATATGCTGTGATGGGGAGAAATGCCCAATTCTGTGGTACCATGCTGACTGCATTGGCCTTTCTGAAGAAACTGTGCCTGCTGGGTCTTGGTTTTGCAAAGAATGTGATCACTAGAT
>JAHPZR010043128.1:5000-19428 GCA_019787425.1 Platygyra sinensis | reverse complement strand
TCAAAGCATTGCCCGCTGAGCGGGGACGAACGAAAAAGGCGCTTCAAAACGATTTTATAAGTCTTCGACTTCTCAGTTCGGTTTTTATCGACGAGTCAAGTAAAGACCGCAGATTACTCTGAGAATTTGGACGCCGTTATTGTCATGGATACATTTGATTGAAGTCCACCAAAACGTAGTTTTCGAAATGGAAAAACAAATCGTTGGAGGGCGCGTGTGAACTTGATAACCGCGTTAACGTCCGAGAATGGCCCATTATATGCAAGTTTGCCTGTAACATAGTTCAAATGCAAAATTACTCATTTATGCTGAAGTAAATCCATTTTAACCGTTCTAAAGATCCCTCGTGCCTTGAGACTACTGCCAAAAGTCTGCTACCAGTCAAATTGAATTTAAACATCCCCCCTGGAAGCTGTGTATGGAAACATGGGTTTAATAGAAACACTCTTACATGCCAAAGAAGATATATTAAATGTTCTTGAATACCTTAAAATACAAAGCCAAAGCTTGTGAAGCCTTCGCGCTTTTCACCAGTCCGCCACGAATGAGGCTAGCAATCAAATTCCCCAACCCCTATGAGTAGGGATCAAATGCCCCGTCCCGGTTCATCAATATTCCTCCGTACCAGGCAGAAAAGACATCAAAAATGCCCAGGGTATGCCCTGGGGGTGGGGGGGGGGATATTTAAGCTTTGATTTGACCGGAACATTATTTCTGCCTTCTCAAAATAAGAACCGCAAATTTCAACAAACAACTGCGGTGTATGTAAAACGCGGAACCCACCCGGAACCCTAGCCGGGGAACCACCCGGAACCTACCCGGAACCACCCGGAAACCTACCGGGAAACCCCCGGAACCTACCCGGAATCACCCGGAAACCCGCGGAACCTTGGACGAGAGAAAACCAAAAAATAATAAAAAATTACAATAAAAGAATAAGAGAAACAAAAATGAAAAACATAAAACCTAAAAAAAAAATTAAATAAAAATAAGTAGTTTTCACCTAACAAAAGACAACAGGATGGCACGTGCCGCGCACTAACTGGAGTGTTTCCCATGGCAAAGGTTCAAAGTGCAAAGAACACATATTTTATTTTGGACTGGAAACCCACGCCGCGTTGGCGCAAAGTCAGCGAGGAGAGGCTTCCACATTTTTCTATAATTCGGACCATGGAGTGACGAGGCGAAAAGAGGCTATCATCAGAGAAGATGAATCTGTACGTGATGATACGGAAAAACTATATCGTCAGCTTCACCAAAACACGAGGAAACATTGTTCTCTCATATGAAAAACAAGGGTATTTTCCATTATTTGATTGAAACGAACTACCTTGGAAAATAAGTCCTTCTTAGTGAGTGACTTGCGTTATGTTCTAGTTGTTTCCCCCCCTCCCCCTCCCCCTGCGCCTAAACAGTAGATAATTTTACCACCTCCATGCTTTTAAATTTACGCACATGTGGCATAAAAGGACTCTACCAAAGGTGTTTGACAACCTTTTTCAATATGCAAGAAGCCGACATACATACAACACAAGATACGCATCAAAGCCAAATTTCGGCAAACATGCATTCGAACCAAACCCCCTGGGAAACAAATGCTTTCTTATAAGGCGATTGACTCAGGAGTGATATCCCCTTCACTTGAAAGATCCTCAGGACCATTCTTCCTTTGACAAGAAGTAAAACAATATCTACTGTCGAAAATACTCTAGGAATTACGTAAAACAGGAGCTGGCTCCTCGTAAAACATTTTAAAACACATCAAGCATATGTATTATTAACTGGGTCTGTCTCTTTCTCTGCCTGCCCCATTTTTTATTAAAATAACTGTAAATAGTTACGAGGTTAACTCGTGAAAAATTATGGTCTTTAACCCAGTATGCTCCATTTATCTAAATACTTTATTAATTGTTCTTTCTTAATCAACCACAATGATGTATAAATAACGATGCAGTACTAAAACCCGAAACAAACGAAACGAAACGGCGAAACGAGACTTGCGAAACGACGAAAAACGAAACGGCCGAAACGAAACGACCGAAACGAGAAAATTTGTGCATCTTTCCATTTTAGCTGGCAACATAATCTGTGAGTACCTGCAATTACAGATGAAGAACAGAAAAAAGACAAACCAGGTTTGTAAACCAAGCGGGCCAAGTCATAGAAAAAAAGGTATTTTAAATCTGAAGGCTCACAAGTAATGGAATATCAAAATGTATCCCAAACCCGAAAAAGGTCTCAGTTTGTTACAGTCAGTTGCCCAGTGGGAAGAACAAAACTACAAAATTTAAGCATCCTGTTAGGATCAAGACATGAAAACATTTGTACTCAAGTTGGAAACTAATGAATAGACCTAAAAGCTATGGAAATTCACGAATTGTTTTTCCTAGTTCTTTGTGGAATTCATGTGTTTCATTGTTTTTCCTCATGTACTTTTAAATATGAAGTAACAGCTTTTTAATTTCCTTGTACTTTTTTCCACTCTATAGAAGTCCAACCAAAATAGCTATTGCATTGCTGTGGAGGTGAATATGGAGCGATGATATGCCTGTGATGGGAGAAATGCCCAATGCTGTGGTACCATGCTGACTGGCATTGGCCGTCTGAAGAAAATGTGCCTGTCTGGGTCTTGGTTTTGCAAAGAATGTGATCACTAGATATTGCAATCTGTTAAAAGACAACCTTTGTGAATGTTGAGACAGATTGTAACCGTAAAAATAAACTGACAATTGATTAAAATTTAATTCTGCTGCCTCGTGAATTAATTTTAACAATGCAGTTTATTTTAAGGATAACATCCTGGCTCACCATTCACAAAGGTGTCTATTAACAGATGGCAATATCTAGTGATCACATTCTTTGCAAAACCAAGACCCAGCAGCACAGTCTTCTTCAGAAAGGCCAATGCAGTCAGCATGTACCACAGAGAATTGGGCCCATTTCTCCCCATCACAGCCATATCATCAGCCCATATTCACCTCCACCGCAAATGCAAAAGCTATTTGTTGGACTTCTATAGGAGTGCGAAAAAAGTACAAGGAAATTAAAAGCGTTATATTCATAATTTTAAAAGTAATGGAGGAAAAAAACACATGAAACACAGGATTCAACAAAGAAAACTAGGTAAAAACAATCGTGAATTTCCATAGCTTTTAGGTCTTATTCCTTAGTTTCCAAACTTGAGTAAAAATGTTTCATGTCTTGATGCCTACAAGGATCTAATTTGTAGTTGTTCTTCCCACTGGCAACTGACTGTAACAAACTGAGACCTTTTTCAGGTTTGGGATGCAATTTTTGATATTCCATGACTATGTGCGCCCTTAAGAATTTAAAATAACCTTTTTTTTTCTAGACTTGGGCCCTGGTTTCAAACCTTTTTGTCTTTTTTCTGTCTACATCTGTAATTGCAGGACTCACAGATGATGTGGACAGCCTAAAATGAAAGATGCAACAATTTTCTCGTTCCCCGGTCGTTCCTTTTCGGGCCGTTTCGTTTCGGTCGTTTCGCAAGTCTCGTTTCGGCCGTTTCGTTTCGTTGTTTGGGGTTTTAAGTACGTGCCAGCGTTATGTATACATCATGGGTTGATTAAGAAGAACAATTAAGAAAGTAGTTTATGATAAATGGAGCCTACTGGTTACAAGAACCATAAGTTTTCGATGTTAACCTCTAGTAAAACTATTTACAGTTATTTAATGAAAAGGAGCAGAAAGGAAGAAAGAGACCAGACCCAGTTAATTATACATATGCTTGATGTGTTTAAAATGGTTCTTACGCAGGAGCCAGCTCTGTGTTACGTAACTTCTAAGAGTATTTTTCGACAGTAGATATTTTGTTTTACTTATTTTGGCAAAGGAAAATGTACTGAGACTCTTTCAAGTGAAGAGGGATATCACGCCTGAGGTCACTCGGCCTTATAGGAAAGCATTTGTTTCCAGCGTGGTTCGAATGCATGGTTTTGCAGAAAATTTGGCTTTGAGGCGTCTCTTGTGTTGTATTATGTCGCATCTTGGATAGTGAAAAAAGGTTGTCCAACCCACCTTTGGTAAGAGCCTTTATGCCACAGTGTGCGCTAAATTTAAAAGCATGGAGGTGGTAAAACATTATCTACTGTTAGGCGCAGTGAAACAACTAGAACTAAACCAAGTCCACTCACATAACGACAGGAACTTATTTACCAAGGTAGTTCGTTCCAAGCAAATAATGGTTAAAATACCCTGTGTGTTACATATTGAGAGAACAAGTTTCCTCGGTGTTGGTGAAAGCTGACTGCATATAGTTCTCCAGTATCGTCACGTACAGATTCATCTTCTCTGATGATAGCCGCTTTCGCCCTCACTCATGGGTCCGAATTATAGAAAAATGTGGAAAGCTCTCTCGCCTGACTTGCGCCACCGCGCGTAGGTTTCCAGTCAAAATAAAATATTGGGTGTTTGCACTTTGACCTTTGGCATGGGAAACACTCCGTTAGTGCGGCAACGCTGCCATCCTGTTCGTTTTTAGGTGAAAAACTACTGATTTTGATTTTAAGTTTTTTAGTTTTATATATTTTCATTTTGTTTCTTTTAAAAAAAATTATTTTATTTTATTTTTTATTATTTGATTGTGTTTCTGTTCAAGGTTCCGCGGGTTCCGGGTTGATTCCGGGTAGCGTTCCGGGGTTTCCCGGGTAGGTTTCCGGGTGGTTTCCGGGCAGGGTTTTGGGTGGTTCCGGCTCCGGTTTCCGGGTGGGTTCCAGCGTTTTACATTACACCCTAGTTGTTTTGCATTTGGCGGTTCTTATTTGAGAATGCCAGAAATAATGTTCCGGTCCAAATCAAAGCTTAAACCTATCCCCCCCCCCCACTCCCCCAGGCCATACCCAGGGCAGTTGATGTCTTTTCCTGCCTGGGAACGGAGGGGGGGACATTGGATGTAACGGGGACGGGAGGCATTTGATCCTACTCATAGGGGGTGGGGGAATTTGATTGCTAAGCCTCATTCCGTGGCGGACTGGCTGAAAAAGCGAAGGCTTACACAAGCTTTGCTTTGTATTTGAAGGTATTCAAGAACCATTGAGTATATCTTCTTGGCATGTAAGAAGTGTTGTCGATATAAACCATGTTTCCATACCCAGCTTCCGGGGGGATGTTTAAATTCAATTTGACTGGTACATAACTTTTTGCAGTAGTCTCAAGGCACGAGGGAGCTTTAGAAAGGGTTTAAAATGTATTTACTTCACATAAATGAGTAATTTTGTGCAGTTTGAACTATGTTACAGGCAAACTTGCATATAATGGCCATTCTCAGGACTTACAGCGGTTATCAGTCACACGCGCCCTCCAAGGATTTTTTTTCCATTTCGAAAACTACGTTTTGGTGGACGTCAATCAAATGTATCCATGACAATAACGGCGTCAAATTCTCAGAGTATCTGAGCTTTATTTGACTCGTCGATAAACAGAAACTGAGAAGTAAGACTTATAAAATCGTTTGAAGCGCCTTTTCGTTCGTCTCGCTCACGGGCAATGCTTTGAAGCTACAAATTTACAAACATTGTACAACCACAACAACATGAGAATGAACTAAATATAAATATAAACTTTATTACAGAATGAAACTACAAAAGTCTAACTGCTAATCTCTTGCGGCTTTCGTTACCTTTTTATTACTGACATTCCCACGTGCCGTGTGGTTCTCTTGACGGTTTGCTTTGCATATAATTTGCCTGTCTGGTACTAGTGTTCCAACCACGCTTGAAACTCGTCAAGATTGATCTCTGCATGCCTTGATTATCAGTATTTTAGCAAGGCGAATGACAAAAATTTCTGCGGTGAAAATAATTTGCATCCATAACAAGCTGATAAATAGTCAATCTCCACATAAAGCGACTCATTTCTGAGGCCAACTTTTTCAGCTACCTTGTATCTTTCCTTTCTTCAGCTTTCTTCGACTTTCTCTTTGGCGGATCGCTCACGGCTCTAAATATTTTGTTTCGTACGCCGCCTTCTTCACAAACGTTTCGCTCGCAAAAAGTGTTTATGCTATGCAATTCAAAGACAAACCATGTTCCCTCTACATAAGAGCCCTCCATCTCAGCGAAATTGCAAATTACTTTGTCAGAATAACTGAGCGATTATTCCTGATCCAACGACGATCGAACATGGCCGTGAAACTGACACGACGAAATGAACACGAATATTGTCATGGATACATTTGATTGACGTCCACCAAACTTAGTTTTTGAAATGGCAAACTGAAATCGTTGAAGGGCGCGTGTGACTGATAACCGCTGTAAGGAACTGGCCGCTTTACACATGTGACCAGTTATTATAGGAACACGAAAAATACTCACTGGGCATGGTTTGTGGTATGGTATGTACCGTATTTACTCGTGTATAAGTTGACCTTTTACGACCAAAAAATCAGCCCAAAAAATCGCCCTCGACTTATACACGAGTCATACACAAAGACCTGACAAAGCATTCCAAGAAATTAACATGACGAGACAAATTTTCAGGTTTATATCTTTTAAGGGGGAATTTTTATGGACGTTAAAAATTAGAAGGATTTGTATGAGAAGAAGTCGCTTTGCCCTCCAGTCACGCTCCAATGGTTTTCTATACAAATCCTTGTAATTTTGCAAGTTTTCAAGCTGCCATAAAATCTTTGCCTTTCGGTGTAAGGGCCTAGAAATTTCCATTTTTCCTAATATTTTACCCTTCTTTCTATCCCCAATGGTTATATGCCAGCAGCTTCTTTTGGTAGTGATTAATAACAGAAAAGGTTTCTGGAGGGCAAAGCTTCCTCGCTTCCATACAAAACCTTCTTATTTTTGCAATATTCAAATCGCCATTAAATCTCAACCTTATACGGCATTGGTCTGAAAATTGGTGTCCTGGTTATTTAAAACATGCTCTTTCCAGCTCTGAAATTCATTTTGCTGTAGCTAAAAGTTTAGAAATTATCGGTCACGTGACCAACTGTTGCAAAAGGCCTATTGCCTGAAGTGGGTTGACAAAACCAGTTCTAATTGTGGTGGAGTTTCTTAGTTTTCGGCACATTCTTCGTCAGAAAGTGCGAAATAATAAAAGTTAAATGCTTTAAATCTAAACCTACTAGAGATGATTTCTATTGTGTCTTTTTATCTGTGGAGCAGACATTTCTCTTAGGGCTTCGCTGCTGTTTATGCTGCTGAACTTTCATTTTCATCGAACGATTACTGTAGCTTAGTGACCTGGCAAACATCAAAAAGCACGTGGAGTTGTCCTAGTTTTCAGTACTCCTCATATTCGTAGTTTGGTTACCAAGTTTTCCAAGATTGCGGTGATTTTATTGAGCGATCTTTCGAAGTTCCTCGGTGTTCCTTCGGTCTTCTTATCTAACTCTCCTTTTAAACTCAACATCGAGATCAAGGTTAGTTAAATGCAATGCGATTTACTCCCAAATATCGTAAAATACTTCGCTAGTAAATCGAAGAGCTCGTATGTATGGCGTTCCATCTCCGCCAAAAATCAAAGTTGTAACGCAACATCCAACTTTACACATCGACATCGGAGTTTGTCATGTCAACATTAATACTCGCGTAAATCAACTTCGAACTTAACAACGCAATGTTCGGTAAATACAAATCAACTTCCAACTTCAACAATCAACTCTTCATTTTAAGTCGCTAAAACCAAGTTTTCAGGTCATCTTTACATTTCGTGTTGTCGATACCAAGTTTGTAAATTTAGACTTCGTAGTGATATATATCGACTTCTGATATTTCATTAAAACGTGCAACAGTGTGAACCTATGATAAATCATCTGTAACGCAATGTCGGACTTTGCCAGGTCAAGTTCAACATTGTAACGTCATGTTCGTCTTTACATCCCAAAGTTGAATGTTGAGCTTTCCGCGAGCCCAAATCCGCCAATAATTATGGGATAACAAAACTGACGTCATTTATTCTCGCAGCGTCACGCACGTTGTCGCGGTGTTCGGTTGTAGTTGTCAGGGATTGTCACGTTTCTCAACATTTAGTTCCTCAATTTACATATTAAATGCCGAGAACCAGAACAACGGCCAACTGAATCACTTACGAGATACGCTTCTCCAGGTAGCAAACTTGCTTACCTCTTTGCAGAACAGCCAGAATAACCACTCAGAAGGTAAACTCCGCTGAATATTTAGATGGAGTAAGCTACTGCATGCAGCTTGCATTCCTGTTTTACCTCAGTGTGGAGGGCCGTAGCCAGAAAAAATATGAGTGAGGCAATGTCAATGAAAAATTATGACTAAGGCACTGTCCGTGGTTAAATTACCATCCTGTGTATATTTAGGGTGTTTATGATGACTGTAAACAACAAAAGCGAAAGAACTGATAACTGAGGCAAGTGCATCGCTTTGCCTGTTACTATAAACTACGGCCCTGGAATGTAATTGTTAAGTATTTCACGTTTTCCTATACTTACATGTAATGTAAATGAAGAACACAAGGATTACAGATTAGGAAGATCGATATCAGCTTCTGAGGCAATTCAGAAATTCAGCTCAAAAGTCCAGGGGAAGCGGGCAGGGGGCGTGGGTTGTGTGGTCATACGTTGAACAAATTGTAACAGCTATTATTATCATAAACACCCTAAATATACACAGGATGGTAATTTAACCACGTACAGTGCCTTAGTCATAATTTTTCATTGATCGATTCATTGACATTGCCTCACTCATATTTTTTCTGGCTACGGCCCTCCACACTGAGGTAAAACAGGAATGCAAGCTGCATGCAGTAGCTTACTCGATCTAAATATTCAGCGGAGTTTACCTTCTGAGTGGTTATTCTGGCTGTTCTGCAAAGAGGTAAGCAAGTTTGCTACCTGGAGAAGCGTATCTCGTAAGTGATTCAGTTGGCCGTTGTTCTGGTTCTCCGATTTAATATGTAAATTGAGGAACTAAATGTTGAGAAACGTGACAATCCCTGACAACTACAACCGAACACCGCGACAACGTGCGTGACGCTGCGAGAATAAATGACGTCAGTTTTGTTATCCCATAATTATTGGCGGATTTGGGCTCGCGGAAAGCTCAACATTCAACTTTGGGATGTAAAGACGAACATGACGTTACAATGTTGAACTTGACCTGGCAAAGTCCGACATTGCGTTACAGATGATTTATCATAGGTTCACACTGTTGGACGTTTTAATGAAATATCAGAAGTCGATATATATCACTACGAAGTCTAAATTTACAAACTTGGTATCGACAACACGAAATGTAAAGTTGACCTGAAAACTTGGTTTTAGCGACTTAAAATGAAGAGTTGATTGTTGAAGTTGGAAGTTGATTTGTATTTACCGACATTGCGTTGTTAAGTTCGAAGTTGATTTACGCGAATATTAATGTTGACATGACAAACTCCGATGTCGATGTGTAAAGTTGGATGTTGCGTTACAACTTTGATTTTTGGCGGAGATGGAACGCCATACGTATGTGCTTAAATCGTGATTAAACAAGGTTAGTCTTGATAAACTTCACTGCGTATGATTACACCTCTGCTTTTTTTAATTCACTGTGTTTTCAATACATTCTCAGGAAGAGAAGATTGACGTTTTGGGACATTTCTATTGGTCTGAATTTTATTTCTTTAACCATAAATGATGAAAAATCCGATTTTTGACCTGAAAAATGAGGGGTCGACTTATACACGAGTTCGACTTATACACGAGTAAATACGGTACTTAACATCAGCACACTGTGAACATCTTGAAAGTATCAGTACTAATAATACTAAACACCCAAATTAATTATCAGCTTACAGAAGTTTGTACAAGTTCAGTACTGATGATGGATCACCTTTTAAACACAGTAAAATACAGCATAAAATGACACATGGCTTAGTTTCTGTTCAAGGATGGTCGCTTAATACAGGGTCATTATATACAGGTTGGACTTTATTTTCAACTTTTAAATCCAAATCCCGTGAAGTAGTCAGACTAGTAAACATACTCCAGACTTGTCGTCTCATGCCTGCTAATAGGACAAGAAAGGGCAGTTTACCGGATGTAGTTGTGGGGTGCTTTTGTTGTTTCTTGTATTTCCTGAAGCCCCTAAAGGCTTCACATAAGCTTAAGGTATCAAATAAGTCCTAAAACAGTCTAATGTATTTATCATATTTTGCTGCTATTTCATTCAGTTTAGGCCAATAGATGAATCAAACCAGGTGAAGGAAAAAATGGCACATAGTATTTTTTCTTCTGACCAACAACTGACACATGTAAACAGAAATCATCTCCACTGGCAATGTTAAAGATCTCAAGGGTTCTGCTGACCGACCACTGTTGCTGGGATGTGGGATCTTTGGAAGATGCTGTAAAATGTATTTTGCAGTTCTAGAAAATATCCATACTCCCTCCCAGAAGGGATTAGAATTTCCTGGGGGTTGGGGAGTTCTGTAAGGCCAAAAAGTTTAAAGGAATGTATGAAGCTTAACTAGAATTTCCAGAAGGGTGGGGAGGGGGTCCCTTCTATGGGGGAGGTATGGATATTTTCTGGAATTACATATTATAGAGGGATGTCACTGTTAAACAGTTTAACAAGCATCTCTCGACAGAGTTTCATGTTATTAAAGAACCATTGCTGATGGTATGTGTACAGAAAGCAAACCTTATCTGTTAGTAATGCAGTTTCGCAGTGTCGAGGGGAAAGCATAAACCTTTCATAGAACATTACAAAGCCATACCTTGTTGTTAAAAAACTCAAGAGTGGTTTTATGTCATTATGCACATTGCCCCTGAAGTTGTGGCAGTCACTCATCTGCCATCATATGCTTGCTATATTTATTCCCTTTGACTCCTGCTGGGGTAGATTGCAACCAGGATTGGATGCAAGTTCTGTTTTGTCCCTCAGGGAAGACTGCTTATTGAATAACCCACAGTCGAGGGCTTCATTAGATTACCTCATGGTAAACATTAAATCACTACAGATATAATTTTAAGATCTTGGCATCAAATTTCAAACTTTGTGTCTACATTGTTAATGTTTAATTACAATAATAGTAAATTACTATTAAATTAATATAATGGTAATACTATAAAAAGGGTTTCGCAGTAGTGTGTTGAAAGTAGAAATAAGTTTGAGGATTTTTTTTCATTTCCTTTGTTAAGATGGCGTTAAGTAATACTTTCTTGGCTTCGATAAGTAGAATTTCACAACAAAAGTGCTTAACAATAAGGGAAAAATTAAAATAAGATTTCAAATGCCTTACAGTCTTTCCCGTAAAACCGTGAACACCAGAGAAAATTTCTGGAATGTTTATTTCGCGACCAATCAGAAGCGAGATGAAACCTCAAAAGATAACTGCCAAACCGCAGCATGCATTAGTCACGACTTGATTCGAAACGAGCTGGCTTTTTTTTCCAATGAACTGGCTTTTCTTCCATGACTAACCCGGCTTCAAAAACCAAACTACCAAATTCGGAATAGCCCTAGAAGCGAGTGTAAATTGTCAAAATTTACAACGGTACAAGTTTTCGGATGAAGGCTTCTTCGCTTCAAGAAAATACAGATCGAAAATCACCAATCACAGCCAACTAGCATGACCTTTTGAACTACACGTGAAGTACACCGGTCAGCCCCACTTCTGATTGGTTCGTTATTTTTTGCTCTCAGACGCGCTGTCTAGCCTTGGCTGATCCTATCTACTCGATTCAACATCGTTTTCCCGTAATATGTCACTAAACATACATACATACATACATACATACATACATAAACTTTATTCCTCTCGATATATAAATAAGCAAAAATACAAAAAGAACAATTTCAGTACTTGAAAACAGTAATGTTGAAGATTTATCGTGGAAGAAAAAGCCAGCTTGTTGTTTCGAATCAAGTTGTGACTAATCCATGCTGCGGTTTGGCGGTTATCTTTTGCGGTTTCATCTCACATTTGATTGGTCGTGAAACAATAAACATTTCAGAAATTTACTCTGGTGTTCACGGTTTTACGGGAAAGACTGTAAGTATTCGTAAATCTAAAATAGAAATTTACAAGCGCCTTATAATTTTTTGTTTGTGTGCCTCGTAAGAAAGCACAGCCAACAGTACAATGGCATGGAATAACCCAGAGATACCTAAGGTGGCTCCTTCTTGTGTTACAATTATGTATTGATCAGGTAATTCATCTGTAAGGATACCGATACAATTTTTTGTGTCACTAAGGATACCAACATTTTACTTATCATTTGAATTAAGGTGGCTCTTGTGTTACAGTTTACATATAGTTTAAGAGATTCATAGCAAGGGATAACTACATATCTTTTCTTGTGTTAGTAGTTTGGTTTTGGAGTTCCAGGATTAGGGATATCAAGATATTTTTACCTATTGTTTAATTTAAGGTTGATCTTTCTTTTGTTACAATTTAGTTTAGGCGATTCATCACTAAGGATTCCAACATATTTGTACTTTTCAGTAACCTCTTTATCAGTATTAGCTATTGCCCTAGCAACACAGCATGTGAGGGTCTGCAAACCTTATTTGATGAGATATCATAGCAGCCTGAGAATAAGTAATAAGTATTAGATATTCAAATCGACAAATCACTACGGCTACCTTTTAAAAATTAGCCTCCTCTAAACTCTTTAACACAGAAATTGGTTTCATTTATACAAAAAAAGCCCATTAGAGCAGCATAATTCTGAAATGTATAATGATTTTTCACTTCATTAGCCTGCGTGGCAGGCGTCCGAAGGGGAGGGAAAGGGGAAAAGCAAGCGCATGAAGCGCGAGAACAGACGCGTGAGGATCGCAGTAGGGGACGCCTGCAAGGACGCTATTGTTTTCTTCATTCCGCCCTCTAATTAACTATGCAAAAACCCACTCAACTGTGGAATGTCTGGCTGTCAAAATCATCCAATCAGAATCACACCACTTCTTTCGTGACAAAATCTGAAGGCGCCAATGGGTTCTCCTATTTCTTGTTTTTGTTGTTTTGCACGAAAAATGAATTTTAAAATTTGAAGACCTTAGCTTCGGACGTTGGGAAAAACGAGAAGACGCCAGGCCAAAAAGAAAGCAATTGTAACAATGTTTGTAGAGTTTGCCAGATAAATCTAAAAGTAACATATGGCAAATGTGTGGCTAAAGCTCGTGGAAATATATTCAAACCATCGGTGGGAAAAGAAATATTCGGAGTTGTCTTAAGCGAATGTCTGAAGAGCTTTGGGATAACAGTGATTGCTTCTTACATCAATTCGCAGTCGGCCTGCAGTGCCTGTTCATGTTTCAACTGTATGCGACTCACAAGCCACTAAACTGCTACTCAGTAGTGTTCTTCTTCAATGATTGTAGAAATCGCTTATCTGTGACACTTTTCGCCGATGCACAGACAACGTGAAATTTGCCCCTTCGATGTCTTCCAAACAAACTAGCTTCTGAGCTTAATATCAGGCAGTAAATTTCATGGCCTCGACTTCAATAATCAGGTCGCTAACAATTCTGAAAAGTAACATCGGCTAACCTATGATGAATTAGTTCGAAATGATCTCTAGATTTATCCGCCTGGTTGAATATAAATGTAAGAAGACCTTAATGGTTTCGAATGACAGGTCGCTGACCAATCAGAAGGATGAAGTTAGGTAATTCATTAAATCTGACCAATCAGGATTTTTACGTTCGTCTGGTGGACGTAAAAAACAAAGAAAACAATAGCGTCCTTGCAGGCCGTTCCTTCTCCCTCCGATCCCGCGCTCATTTTGACTTTCCGCACTCCCTTTCTACGGCCTGCCATGCAGGCTATCACTTCATTATTAGTCATTGTTTCACATTGCAAAGTATGTGGAAGCTTGTAGTTGCCCAGATGTTTCATCTTAAGGCAGTGCACCAATAATGGGACAGGACAGATGTGTCATCTGTTAAGTTAGCAGAAGCCTACTATGTAATGTGAGACTGATTACGGATTAAAAGACAAAATCATAACATTGTTAGAAATGTTCCCGTTTCCTGAGACACCCTGCACTGTGGAAAATTTGCATGATGTCAGCAAGAAATTTAATTTAAAGAGCAGTGGTTAAAATGCAAAATGCCCAATTCCAATTCTCAAGCCAGTTCTCATTGCAGAGTATGTGGAAGCTTGTAGTTGCCCAGATGTTTCATCTTAGGCAGTGCACCAATAATGGGACTGGACAGATGTGTCATCTGTTAGGTTAGCAGAAGCCTACTATGTAATGTGAGACTAATTTCGGATTAAAATACAAAATCATAACATATTGCTATAAATGTTCCCTTTTCCTGAGACACCCAACACTGTGGAAAATCTGCATTATGTCAGCAAGAATTAAAAAAAAAAGAAATTAAATTCATCTTAATGCAGCACACCAACAATGAGTCAGGACAGATGTGTCATTGGTTATGTTAGCAGAAGCCTACATGTACTCTACTGGGAATCTGTTACAAATACTATGCACTTT
>JAHPZR010043127.1:5000-14321 GCA_019787425.1 Platygyra sinensis | reverse complement strand
GGGATGTTTAAATTCAATTTGACTGGTACATAACTTTTTGCAGTAGTCTCAAGGCACGAGGGAGCTTTAGAAAGGGTTTAAAATGTATTTACTTCACATAAATGAGTAATTTTGTGCAGTTTGAACTATGTTACAGGCAAACTTGCATATAATGGCCATTCTCAGGACTTACAGCGGTTATCAGTCACACGCGCCCTCCAAGGATTTTTTTTCCATTTCGAAAACTACGTTTTGGTGGACGTCAATCAAATGTATCCATGACAATAACGGCGTCAAATTCTCAGAGTATCTGAGCTTTATTTGACTCGTCGATAAACAGAAACTGAGAAGTAAGACTTATAAAATCGTTTGAAGCGCCTTTTCGTTCGTCTCGCTCACGGGCAATGCTTTGAAGCTACAAATTTACAAACATTGTACAACCACAACAACATGAGAATGAACTAAATATAAATATAAACTTTATTACAGAATGAAACTACAAAAGTCTAACTGCTAATCTCTTGCGGCTTTCGTTACCTTTTTATTACTGACATTCCCACGTGCCGTGTGGTTCTCTTGACGGTTTGCTTTGCATATAATTTGCCTGTCTGGTACTAGTGTTCCAACCACGCTTGAAAACTCGTCAAGATTGATCTCCTGCATGCCTTGATTATCAGTATTTTAGCAAGGCGAATGACAAAAATTTCTGCGGTGAAAATAATTTGCATCCATAACAAGCTGATAAATAGTCAATCTCCACATAAAGCGACTCATTTCTGAGGCCAACTTTTTCAGCTACCTTGTATCTTTCCTTTCTTCAGCTTTCTTCGACTTTCTCTTTGGCGGATCGCTCACGGCTCTAAATATTTTGTTCGTACGCCGCCTTCTTCACAAACGTTTCGCTCGCAAAAGTGTTTATGCTATGCAATTCAAAGACAAACCATGTTCCCTCTACATAAGAGCCCTCCATCTCAGCGAAATTGCAAATTACTTTGTCAGAATAACTGAGCGATTATTCCTGATCCAACGACGATCGAACATGGCCGTGAAACTGACACGACGAAATGAACACGAATATTGTCATGGATACATTTGATTGACGTCCACCAAACTTAGTTTTTGAAATGGCAAACTGAAATCGTTGAAGGGCGCGTGTGACTGATAACCGCTGTAAGGAACTGGCCGCTTTACACATGTGACCAGTTATTATAGGAACACGAAAAATACTCACTGGGCATGGTTTGTGGTATGGTATGTACCGTATTTACTCGTGTATAAGTTGACCTTTTACGACCAAAAAATCAGCCCAAAAAATCGCCCTCGACTTATACACGAGTCATACACAAAGACCTGACAAAGCATTCCAAGAAATTAACATGACGAGACAAATTTTCAGGTTTATATCTTTTAAGGGGGAATTTTTATGGACGTTAAAAATTAGAAGGATTTGTATGAGAAGAAGTCGCTTTGCCCTCCAGTCACGCTCCAATGGTTTTCCATACAAATCCTTGTAATTTTGCAAGTTTTCAAGCTGCCATAAAATCTTTGCCTTTCGGTGTAAGGGCCTAGAAATTTCCATTTTTCCTAATATTTTACCTTCTTTCTATCCCCAATGGTTATATGCCAGCAGCTTCTTTTGGTAGTGATTAATAACAGAAAAGGTTTCTGGAGGGCAAAGCTTCCTCGCTTCCATACAAAACCTTCTTATTTTTGCAATATTCAAATCGCCATTAAATCTCAACCTTATACGGCATTGGTCTGAAAATTGGTGTCCTGGTTATTTAAAAACATGCTCTTTCCAGCTCTGAAATTCATTTTGCTGTAGCTAAAAGTTTAGAAATTATCGGTCACGTGACCAAACTGTTGCAAAAGGCCTATTGCCTGAAGTGGGTTGACAAAACCAGTTCTAATTGTGGTGGAGTTCTTAGTTTTCGGCACATTCTTCGTCAGAAAGTGCGAAATAATAAAAGTTAAATGCTTTAAATCTAAACCTACTAGAGATGATTTCTATTGTGTCTTTTTATCTGTGGAGCAGACATTTCTCTTAGGGCTTCGCTGCTGTTTATGCTGCTGAACTTTCATTTTCATCGAACGATTACTGTAGCTTAGTGACCTGGCAAACATCAAAAAGCACGTGGAGTTGTCCTAGTTTTCAGTACTCCTCATATTCGTAGTTTGGTTACCAAGTTTTCCAAGATTGCGGTGATTTTATTGAGCGATCTTTCGAAGTTCCTCGGTGTTCCTTCGGTCTTCTTATCTAACTCTCCTTTTAAACTCAACATCGAGATCAAGGTTAGTTAAATGCAATGCGATTTACTCCCAAATATCGTAAAATACTTCGCTAGTAAATCGAAGAGCTCGTATGTATGGCGTTCCATCTCCGCCAAAAATCAAAGTTGTAACGCAACATCCAACTTTACACATCGACATCGGAGTTTGTCATGTCAACATTAATACTCGCGTAAATCAACTTCGAACTTAACAACGCAATGTCGGTAAATACAAATCAACTTCCAACTTCAACAATCAACTCTTCATTTTAAGTCGCTAAAACCAAGTTTTCAGGTCAACTTTACATTTCGTGTTGTCGATACCAAGTTTGTAAATTTAGACTTCGTAGTGATATATATCGACTTCTGATATTTCATTAAAACGTGCAACAGTGTGAACCTATGATAAATCATCTGTAACGCAATGTCGGACTTTGCCAGGTCAAGTTCAACATTGTAACGTCATGTTCGTCTTTACATCCCAAAGTTGAATGTTGAGCTTTCCGCGAGCCCAAATCCGCCAATAATTATGGGATAACAAAACTGACGTCATTTATTCTCGCAGCGTCACGCACGTTGTCGCGGTGTTCGGTTGTAGTTGTCAGGGATTGTCACGTTTCTCAACATTTAGTTCCTCAATTTACATATTAAATGCCGAGAACCAGAACAACGGCCAACTGAATCACTTACGAGATACGCTTCTCCAGGTAGCAAACTTGCTTACCTCTTTGCAGAACAGCCAGAATAACCACTCAGAAGGTAAACTCCGCTGAATATTTAGATGGAGTAAGCTACTGCATGCAGCTTGCATTCCTGTTTTACCTCAGTGTGGAGGGCCGTAGCCAGAAAAAATATGAGTGAGGCAATGTCAATGAAAAATTATGACTAAGGCACTGTCCGTGGTTAAATTACCATCCTGTGTATATTTAGGGTGTTTATGATGACTGTAAACAACAAAAGCGAAAGAACTGATAACTGAGGCAAGTGCATCGCTTTGCCTGTTACTATAAACTACGGCCCTGGAATGTAATTGTTAAGTATTTCACGTTTTCCTATACTTACATGTAATGTAAATGAAGAACACAAGGATTACAGATTAGGAAGATCGATATCAGCTTCTGAGGCAATTCAGAAATTCAGCTCAAAAGTCCAGGGGAAGCGGGCAGGGGGCGTGGGTTGTGTGGTCATACGTTGAACAAATTGTAACAGCTATTATTACATAAACACCCTAAATATACACAGGATGGTAATTTAACCACGGACAGTGCCTTAGTCATAATTTTTCATTGATCGATTCATTGATATTGCCTCACTCATATTTTTCTGGCTACGGCCCTCCACACTGAGGTAAAACAGGAATGCAAGCTGCATGCAGTAGCTTACTCGATCTAAATATTCAGCGGAGTTTACCTTCTGAGTGGTTATTCTGGCTGTTCTGCAAAGAGGTAAGCAAGTTTGCTACCTGGAGAAGCGTATCTCGTAAGTGATTCAGTTGGCCGTTGTTCTGGTTCTCCATTTAATATGTAAATTAAGGAACTAAATGTTGAGAAACGTGACAATCCCTGACAACTACAACCGAACACCGCGACAACGTGCGTGACGCTGCGAGAATAAATGACGTCAGTTTTGTTATCCCATAATTATTGGCGGATTTGGGCTCGCGGAAAGCTCAACATTCAACTTTGGGATGTAAAGACGAACATGACGTTACAATGTTGAACTTGACCTGGCAAAGTCCGACATTGCGTTACAGATGATTTATCATAGGTTCACACTGTTGGACGTTTTAATGAAATATCAGAAGTCGATATATATCACTACGAAGTCTAAATTTACAAACTTGGTATCGACAACACGAAATGTAAAGTTGACCTGAAAACTTGGTTTTAGCGACTTAAAATGAAGAGTTGATTGTTGAAGTTGGAAGTTGATTTGTATTTACCGACATTGCGTTGTTAAGTTCGAAGTTGATTTACGCGAATATTAATGTTGACATGACAAACTCCGATGTCGATGTGTAAAGTTGGATGTTGCGTTACAACTTTGATTTTTGGCGGAGATGGAAACGCCATACGTATGTGCTTAAATCGTGATTAAACAAGGTTAGTCTTGATAAACTTCACTGCGTATGATTACACCTCTGCTTTTTTTAATTCACTGTGTTTTCAATACATTCTCAGGAAGAGAAGATTGACGTTTTGGGACATTTCTATTGGTCTGAATTTTATTTCTTTAACCATAAATGATGAAAAATCCGATTTTTGACCTGAAAAATGAGGGGTCGACTTATACACGAGTTCGACTTATACACGAGTAAATACGGTACTTAACATCAGCACACTGTGAACATTCTTGAAAGTATCAGTACTAATAATACTAAACACCCAAATTAATTATCAGCTTACAGAAGTTTGACAAGTTCAGTACTGATGATGGATCACCTTTTAAACACAGTAAAATACAGCATAAAATGACACATGGCTTAGTTTCTGTTCAAGGATGGTCGCTTAATACAGGGTCATTATATACAGGTTGGACTTTATTTTCAACTTTTAAATCCAAATCCCGTGAAGTAGTCAGACTAGTAAACATACTCCAGACTTGTCGTCTCATGCCTGCTAATAGGACAAGAAAGGGCAGTTTACCGGATGTAGTTGTGGGGTGCTTTTGTTGTTTCTTGTATTTCCTGAAGCCCCTAAAGGCTTCACATAAGCTTAAGGTATCAAATAAGTCCTAAAACAGTCTAATGTATTTATCATATTTTGCTGCTATTTCATTCAGTTTAGGCCAATAGATGAATCAAACCAGGTGAAGGAAAAAATGGCACATAGTATTTTTTCTTCTGACCAACAACTGACACATGTAAACAGAAATCATCTCCACTGGCAATGTTAAAGATCTCAAGGGTTCTGCTGACCGACCACTGTTGCTGGGATGTGGGATCTTTGGAAGATGCTGTAAAATGTATTTTGCAGTTCTAGAAAATATCCATACTCCCTCCCAGAAGGGATTAGAATTTCCTGGGGGTTGGGGAGTTCTGTAAGGCCAAAAAGTTTAAAGGAATGTATGAAGCTTAACTAGAATTTCCAGAAGGGTGGGGAGGGGGTCCCTTCTATGGGGGAGGTATGGATATTTTCTGGAATTACATATTATAGAGGGATGTCACTGTTAAACAGTTTAACAAGCATCTCTCGACAGAGTTTCATGTTATTAAAGAAACCATTGCTGATGGTATGTGTACAGAAAGCAAACCTTATCTGTTAGTAATGCAGTTTCGCAGTGTCGAGGGGAAAGCATAAACCTTTCATAGAACATTACAAAGCCATACCTTGTTGTTAAAAAACTCAAGAGTGGTTTTATGTCATTATGCACATTGCCCCTGAAGTTGTGGCAGTCACTCATCTGCCATCATATGCTTGCTATATTTATTCCCTTTGACTCCTGCTGGGGTAGATTGCAACCAGGATTGGATGCAAGTTCTGTTTGTCCCTCAGGGAAGACTGCTTATTGAATAACCCACAGTCGAGGGCTTCATTAGATTACCTCATGGTAAACATTAAATCACTACAGATATAATTTTAAGATCTTGGCATCAAATTTCAAACTTTGTGTCTACATTGTTAATGTTTAATTACAATAATAGTAAATTACTATTAAATTAATATAATGGTAATACTATAAAAAGGGTTTCGCAGTAGTGTGTTGAAAGTAGAAATAAGTTTGAGGATTTTTTTTCATTTCCTTTGTTAAGATGGCGTTAAGTAATACTTTCTTGGCTTCGATAAGTAGAATTTCACAACAAAAGTGCTTAACAATAAGGGAAAAATTAAAATAAGATTTCAAATGCCTTACAGTCTTTCCCGTAAAACCGTGAACACCAGAGAAAATTTCTGGAATGTTTATTTCGCGACCAATCAGAAGCGAGATGAAACCTCAAAAGATAACTGCCAAACCGCAGCATGCATTAGTCACGACTTGATTCGAAACGAGCTGGCTTTTTTTTCCAATGAACTGGCTTTTCTTCCATGACTAACCCGGCTTCAAAAACCAAACTACCAAATTCGGAATAGCCCTAGAAGCGAGTGTAAATTGTCAAAATTTACAACGGTACAAGTTTTCGGATGAAGGCTTCTTCGCTTCAAGAAAATACAGATCGAAAATCACCAATCACAGCCAACTAGCATGACCTTTTGAACTACACGTGAAGTACACCGGTCAGCCCCACTTCTGATTGGTTCGTTATTTTTTGCTCTCAGACGCGCTGTCTAGCCTTGGCTGATCCTATCTACTCGATTCAACATCGTTTTCCCGTAATATGTCACTAAACATACATACATACATACATACATACATACATAAACTTTATTCCTCTCGATATATAAATAAGCAAAAATACAAAAAGAACAATTTCAGTACTTGAAAACAGTAATGTTGAAGATTTATCGTGGAAGAAAAAGCCAGCTTGTTGTTTCGAATCAAGTTGTGACTAATCCATGCTGCGGTTTGGCGGTTATCTTTTGCGGTTTCATCTCACATTTGATTGGTCGTGAAACAATAAACATTTCAGAAATTTACTCTGGTGTTCACGGTTTTACGGGAAAGACTGTAAGTATTCGTAAATCTAAAATAGAAATTTACAAGCGCCTTATAATTTTTTGTTTGTGTGCCTCGTAAGAAAGCACAGCCAACAGTACAATGGCATGGAATAACCCAGAGATACCTAAGGTGGCTCCTTCTTGTGTTACAATTATGTATTGATCAGGTAATTCATCTGTAAGGATACCGATACAATTTTTTGTGTCACTAAGGATACCAACATTTTACTTATCATTTGAATTAAGGTGGCTCTTGTGTTACAGTTTACATATAGTTTAAGAGATTCATAGCAAGGGATAACTACATATCTTTTCTTGTGTTAGTAGTTTGGTTTTGGAGTTCCAGGATTAGGGATATCAAGATATTTTTACCTATTGTTTAATTTAAGGTTGATCTTTCTTTTGTTACAATTTAGTTTAGGCGATTCATCACTAAGGATTCCAACATATTTGTACTTTTCAGTAACCTCTTTATCAGTATTAGCTATTGCCCTAGCAACACAGCATGTGAGGGTCTGCAAACCTTATTTGATGAGATATCATAGCAGCCTGAGAATAAGTAATAAGTATTAGATATTCAAATCGACAAATCACTACGGCTACCTTTTAAAAATTAGCCTCCTCTAAACTCTTTAACACAGAAATTGGTTTCATTTATACAAAAAAAGCCCATTAGAGCAGCATAATTCTGAAATGTATAATGATTTTTCACTTCATTAGCCTGCGTGGCAGGCGTCCGAAGGGGAGGGAAAGGGGAAAAGCAAGCGCATGAAGCGCGAGAACAGACGCGTGAGGATCGCAGTAGGGGACGCCTGCAAGGACGCTATTGTTTTCTTCATTCCGCCCTCTAATTAACTATGCAAAACCCACTCAACTGTGGAATGTCTGGCTGTCAAAATCATCCAATCAGAATCACACCACTTCTTTCGTGACAAAATCTGAAGGCGCCAATGGGTTCTCCTATTTCTTGTTTTTGTTGTTTTGCACGAAAAATGAATTTTAAAATTTGAAGACCTTAGCTTCGGACGTTGGGAAAAACGAGAAGACGCCAGGCCAAAAAGAAAGCAATTGTAACAATGTTTGTAGAGTTTGCCAGATAAATCTAAAAGTAACATATGGCAAATGTGTGGCTAAAGCTCGTGGAAATATATTCAAACCATCGGTGGGAAAAGAAATATTCGGAGTTGTCTTAAGCGAATGTCTGAAGAGCTTTGGGATAACAGTGATTGCTTCTTACATCAATTCGCAGTCGGCCTGCAGTGCCTGTTCATGTTTCAACTGTATGCGACTCACAAGCCACTAAACTGCTACTCAGTAGTGTTCTTCTTCAATGATTGTAGAAATCGCTTATCTGTGACACTTTTCGCCGATGCACAGACAACGTGAAATTTGCCCCTTCGATGTCTTCCAAACAAACTAGCTTCTGAGCTTAATATCAGGCAGTAAATTTCATGGCCTCGACTTCAATAATCAGGTCGCTAACAATTCTGAAAAGTAACATCGGCTAACCTATGATGAATTAGTTCGAAATGATCTCTAGATTTATCCGCCTGGTTGAATATAAATGTAAGAAGACCTTAATGGTTTCGAATGACAGGTCGCTGACCAATCAGAAGGATGAAGTTAGGTAATTCATTAAATCTGACCAATCAGGATTTTTACGTTCGTCTGGTGGACGTAAAAAACAAAGAAAACAATAGCGTCCTTGCAGGCCGTTCCTTCTCCCTCCGATCCCGCGCTCATTTTGACTTTCCGCACTCCCTTTCTACGGCCTGCCATGCAGGCTATCACTTCATTATTAGTCATTGTTTCACATTGCCAAAGTATGTGGAAGCTTGTAGTTGCCCAGATGTTTCATCTTAAGGCAGTGCACCAATAATGGGACAGGACAGATGTGTCATCTGTTAAGTTAGCAGAAGCCTACTATGTAATGTGAGACTGATTACGGATTAAAAGACAAAATCATAACATTGTTAGAAATGTTCCCGTTTCCTGAGACACCCTGCACTGTGGAAAATTTGCATGATGTCAGCAAGAAATTTAATTTAAAGAGCAGTGGTTAAAATGCAAAATGCCCAATTCCAATTCTCAAGCCAGTTCTCATTGCAGAGTATGTGGAAGCTTGTAGTTGCCCAGATGTTTCATCTTAGGCAGTGCACCAATAATGGGACTGGACAGATGTGTCATCTGTTAGGTTAGCAGAAGCCTACTATGTAATGTGAGACTAATTTCGGATTAAAATACAAAATCATAACATATTGCTATAAATGTTCCCTTTTCCTGAGACACCCAACACTGTGGAAAATCTGCATTATGTCAGCAAGAATTAAAAAAAAAAGAAATTAAATTCATCTTAATGCAGCACACCAACAATGAGTCAGGACAGATGTGTCATTGGTTATGTTAGCAGAAGCCTACATGTACTCTACTGGGAATCTGTTACAAATACTATGCACTTTACCTATGCATGTTGTTTA
>JAHPZR010043125.1:37500-51814 GCA_019787425.1 Platygyra sinensis | reverse complement strand
ATTTAACATGACCATAACGTTTTCAGCCGTCCAACTAGAAAGCTGACTTGAGACTGTAGCTTCCCGCCTTTCAACCTTTTCAACTTCATCTATGAGCACAAATACCCTCTTATGCACTATTTTAGTGCCAAGTCTGAAATACAAGTCAGATTGAATAATGCTTGCGCGGCTGTAAATATTATCACTCAGGCCTGCCTGAAAACGTTACTGCTTAGGCCTATCTATCAGTGCCAGGTAGCTCTCAACCCCCCCCCGATGGAAATAAGTACACCGATTAATTAGAAAGGCTAAAAAACGCTTAGCAGTTTGCCATGTTTTTACTCCCCACCCTCGGCCCTTACATACCCCCACGAGTGTAGCTAGTCTAGCCAGCTACGGTTATTAGCTACTCGAGATGTATTAGCTCGCCACTGATAACTGAGTAGGTTCTGTTTAATTATTCTTATACCTGATAGCGGAATGGTCTCAAACCTTCACATTCCCACCCTATAGGCACTTACAAACGCACACCTATACCCCGGCGAGCGACCTTACAGTTTTTATGCCCAAGTTTTACTACTATCTACTGCAGCAGCTCATTGTCGCGGCCTTATATGTTTAGATATTAATATATAATTATATCTCACGAAGCACGCACAATTTACTGCTTAGACGCCTTTCCCAATGTTTCTTGCAAGAATTCCGATGTCACGACAATTGTATTAATCAATATGATAATACAATAAGAATCAATCAAATCAGCAATTTGTTCTCATTTCGCGGCACATAGAGTGCTCATTGAGCTATGTCTATGACTAACTCCAGCTAATTACCATTTGTCACACCAAATAAGGCGGATCATTTCCTCTTCCCCCCCCCAAGCCCCCATGACAAATATAAGACAGGCCTCTCCCCTCAGAAAAGCGACAATCCTAGTTCATTTGAGATCGCTCAGCAAGGTTTTGCATATTTGTTGTGGTGTTCGCCACTGTATGTTGTATCGTATTGGCGTTTTTGTGCTCTAGCTGTGTATTGATGTTGTACGCGTCTGAATTACTTAGCCACAACCCCATAGATTCCCCCCCCCCCTGCTCCCTCATGAGAGACTCATCTAACTGGACTTGATGTGTGTCACAGTCTGACCTCTCCAAACTTTGGGGGTTAAGTCACACGAGCCCAGATATCTGAATTCTCTTTCGCTGCTTTATATTTTGCCAAATTATTATACATGTCTTACAACTCAACAGAAATATCATTATTATCTTATATAATAAGGCTAGTACCGTTAGTGATAGGCAGCCTAGATTTTTTCTAGTTTTGCCACTTATGTAGTCAACGGCTAAACATGCTGCTCCACGCTTTTTGTTCCTCCCGACCGCACCTATTTTTTGTCCTCAGACCATATGCGTTCACTGTTGTTTTCTTCCATTGGGTTGCTCCAACGAGTGCGAAGATATATGAAACAAAATCTTCCTAGTTCTACACGACACACGTGAAAAGTTTAAGTTCACATATAGCGCCCCCCTCCTTCTTCTCTGGAAGCAACAAGACAGGTTCCTTAGTGTATTATTAATAAAGTTATGGCCTTAATCTGCAACGCATAATTCTCACAACCCTAAAGAGGAGCTTGCTTTCATACTCTCTCTTAATAAATATTTGTATATGAAAGAGAAGAGCTCGAATGAGTAACGCCAGCTATAAGGACACTCGCCGGCTTGAAGAGCTGTAGTAAGATCGGTCCCCGCACGTCCCTCCCCTCCTGGCACGCGATACCGCTGGCTGTGTGACCCTCTCTATGATGTGTAGAGTTCATAGGTATAAAACTTCCAAATAATATGTGAACCCGTCTGTCCCTCGAGAACCCCCCCGCAACCAATGGAATCACGACACTCCACCCACGCCCCACTTTTAATACCCCCACCAAATTTAAAATGTTCTCAGAGCTAATCAGGTTCTGGGAATGCCCACCTCCCTCACCCCCCCCCAGCCCGCCGACGAAATGTATTAACAGACAGGTTATTACACTTGCCGCCCCTGACAAATAATTGCACCTCGCTCCGACGATTTGTGGGAAATAAACTAGCACATACACGAAAGTATACTGAGTCAATAGGATGTACAGTAAAGTTTTGCAGCTCTGCCCATGGTCAGATGTGCGATGCGATTACCTCCCCACAGTAAGCTGCAGACGCCTTCCCCTAGCCAGCAAATCTTCTTTTTTTCTGTTTTTTGCGTGGAGTATAATATGATTACTGGCCAACAAGCCTTCCCCTTTACTTTTTTATCCGAGTTTGTAAATAGTCTTTTTGTGTGACTGTAGGTACTTTAACATGCTTGAGTCTAGATGTAAGAGATTACAGTCGTGCAAAGAAATAGCAATTGGCGGGAGATCATCGTCGTTCTGAAAAACGTTGTAATTGTAAATCTATAAATACTCTTTGGGCTCTTCAAGGCGACCCCGCCCCCCCACGTAGATCCAAACGACAAAGGGCGGAGGGAGCAAGGGAGCTAATCTATAGAGACAGTGACCGACAGCTGTAACAGTGGCCCGTAAAATAGAAATAAGCTTTCTTTGGGACACACTCAACTAGTTCCTATGTATCATCGTGCCAGAAAAATCTCTCCGACACGCCATTGAGCGGCTGTTTGACAGCGAGCAAAGCTTAATTCATGATTAGGATATCTTCGCTATGGCCCCGAGGCTTCAGGTAGAGTTTTAGTGGTCCCAATTCAAACCCCCGTGTCAATTGTTACTGTAACGCGCGGGCCTGGCCTGTGGAGCGAGCTACGTTTGCCCTCCCTCCTGCGCCCTTTTTTCCCCCCTACCAAGAACTTCAAACGCCATACTTGGCTCATTTTACCAATCAAACCATTTGTTTTCCCCATACAATCGTCCCCCCCCCCCACTGACTACACGTTCTATCCGTCCCTCACAAGCCTTGCATTATTCAATTGTAAGAATATTCTTAACTAGCCTTTATTAACCCTCGCATGTCGTGCCACTCAGCAAATAAGCGTGCTCTTTATTTTCAAGTATGTATGCTAGAACACCTGCCGTCACACACACCCAATAGCTGCGCAGAACGACCAACCCTTACTCGCGCTGCTCCTACACAGATGACGATAGACAGCCTGACACACACCTACCACACATGCAAATACTCAGGCTACGTAGTCTCTGCAGTACGAGGTAACACAACTCACATAATTCCGTTCCCCGGAAGCGCTCCATCTCCCCATTGACGCGTCCCTAAATGACAACTTCCGCTCACTAAATCCGTGAGCGCGATATCCTTTTCCCCCCTAGTTCTACGTAAGATTTCCCCCCCCCCTGTGACATCGGGGATAGTGTACATACCTAGTTTAACGAAAAACATAGATTAGCTTGACTGCCCTCCCGAGACTTCAAGTTTTCTAGCCCATCCCCCCTAGCACGTCTTGCGAGTCATAGACGCATGAAATCCAACACCTCCACCGAGTTAGAAACAGAGGGGACTAGATCCCTCGATAATGGGGAGCAAGCGGCCCTTCGCCGCACCCCGCTGAATCGCCAAACCCCTCTATCTACTAAAATCCATGCATAACACGCCCCCGAGCGCGTGTCAGCACGAACCCGCAAAGCATCTCGTGATTTCCCCCGTCTTCATATATAAGCCCAAAAACTTAGCAATAAGATTTCAGAGTATTGAATCACTTCCACCTTTTCACTAAGAAGAAACGTATATGTCTGGTTTTTTTATACTAAAGATCGATTCTTCATCGATTAATGTATTTATTTTAGCAGCATGCAGCCCCCCCAGCATCAAAAGCAGCAAAATACGACCCGGCGATTCAACTAAAAGCGGCTACACCTAGTACAAACAACTATGCGAATTTTATTAGCTACCCGAAGCGAGATTCAAAGCCTAGCCCTAGCCGCCTCTTAACAGCATAACTCAGTCACGCAAGGGAAATGTGCTCACTGTGTCAATTTTTTGCATTGGGATATCATAACACGCTTCCGCTCCGCGATTCTAGCCACACACACACTCAGTAATGTGTCGCCCTATTTGCAATACATATTGTCTGTGCACACTTGTGTCCTTTGGTTTTAGTGACTAGTACCAACGGGGTCGCCACCCCAGCCAGAGGGGTACTTGGTCACCACACAATATTTATAAACTACACACATAACGCAGAGAGAGGGTAGGATCGCACAGGACACCTTCCTGCTCCAATGAATAAGCGGTCATGTTGTTTAACGCCTTACACACACATCTTCTTTTCATATAACCCCCTCCAAAATCATTATAATACAACACATCGAGGCTCAAATTTGCGTTAAAATTTAAGAAAATCGAACCTGAGTTTTGAAAAGTAAATAATTCGCTGTACTGAAAATTTGTTAATATGCCACTGCTAGTAGGTTATATGTTCGTTTTTCTTCCTTTCTCTAAGTGGCATAAACTAGAAAAAAATCAGGAGCCTACAACGGTACTAGCCTTTATAATAAGATAATAATGATTATTTTCTGTGAGAAGACATGTGTATAAAATTTCAAAATATAAGCAGGCCAAAGAGAACAAGATATCTGCTCGAGACTCTACCCCCAGAAGCGTGTTTTGCAGACTTCACTCAAAGCCATTGATAGTCTCCTCAAGAGAATTCAGTACGCGTCCCTCACTAACAACAGACCAACAAAAAACCCAACACAGACAGCGAACACCACAACAAATCATCAAAACACTTCTGGAGAATTCCAAATGAACTAGATTGTCGCTTTTCTGGCTTGGTAGCTTCCAATTTTTCTGGGCTTTGCTAGCTGACAATGATCCCGCTATGTCTTTGGTGTGACAATGAATTAGGCTGAGAGTACATAGACATAGCTCAATAGACACCTATGTGACCAAATGAGAACACAATTGTGATTTGTTGATTCATAATTGATTGACATATTGATTAAACAATTGATACATGGATGCGCTGAAAAGAAACATTATCTGAAGCAGTAAAATTTACTGCTCTCAGTAATTTGTTTTCTCTTGGCCTGACAATGAGCTGCCTGCAAGATAAGAAAACTTGGCAAAAAACTGAAGTGGCGCGGCGCGCCAGGGGAGGTGGTGGGCGTGTGTAAGGCCTAGGGTGGAAATTAAGGTTGAGGAACCTTCCGACTATCAGACAAATAAGACAGAACCTATACCGTTATCATTTCAGACTAAACATCTCGAGAGCAATAGAACCGGTACTGCAGACTACACACCGGGGGTATGTTGTAGGGCCGAGGATAAATGCAAACTGCAAACCGTAGACTTTTTAACTTAATCGTGTTCTATATATTTCCATCGTTGAGAGCTACCTGTCACTGAACAAGCCTAAGCAGAAAAGTTTTTCAGGCTAGCCTGATGTGATAATATTTAAGCCGACCAAAGCATTATTCAATCTGACTTGATTTCAGACTTGCACTAAAATAAATAAGATTAATATTTGGCCATAAGAATTGATGGTTGACAAGTGTACAGTGTCCAAAGCTTTCTAGTTGGACAACGTTATGGTCATGTAAATAGCAGCTCGATACTCTAAGAAAATAGATCAGCAGTTATAGTTAAAGTGATCAAGCTTGATCAATCAAAAGTTGACGTTTTCATTCTTTCTTAAAGGCATTTTAAGTACATTATGGACTTTTCTACATAGTGCTTAGTATATCTTGAATAAAGGAATTCCGCCAGGCCTAACCCCTAGCTCCCAAACCCTGTCCAGTAGATTCTTCCGGCACAAAAATAATCACAGATTTCTTTCGTTTCTTTGGACAATTTCCCAACAACTTTAAGAAAAATATCCTTTTTATCGCTCACGCAAGCATAAAGGCTAATCATCGATTTTGTCTGTGGTCACATTCCCTGATTTTCCGTCCGGTAATATAATGATTGTTCTTTGTTCAGAGCAGAAACTATTATAAAACAGCGGGAAATGCGGCGAATATGTCTGACTTGACATCTATAAAGTTGCGAGTTGACCCGCAGAGTCATGCATATAGCAGATGTTTAAGGCTTGTTGCACTTTGATATCTCTTCATAATTACATTGGCTATTAAGGAATGCTATAAAACACGAATAGATATCACTTAACTTCCGCTTACAGGGTACTTGGTTTGGGGTAACCTCCGCAGCCGTTTTTTGGCGATGTCACGCAACGCTCCCGTGACATCCCAAAAAACGGCTGCGGAGAGGAGACTAGGGTTGGGTGTCTGTCTAAACGGCAAATTTGATCTCGACCAAAATGAGCGTTAGTCAACGGAATTTCACGCAAGGCCTGACCAAACGGAGTCGCAAGTCACTAGACCCAAGTTTTAACTGATGTCGCCGAAATTTACCAAGGAAAGGTAGTTTTACTCGTCTCTTCCTCCAGCTAGCTGTGGCGCAGTGCGAAAAGTGACGCTTGGAACAAATAGGCGAGAAGCGCAGTGCGAGGAAGGCGAGACCGTCCACTTGTCGCAGCAAGTTTCTCTCCCCTTTATTTCGCTCCGCCGTTTCTTCATCTAACTGAACGCTTGAAAGAGGCTGTTATTTTCCAACTAGAAGATAAGAGCTGCGACAAATTAAATTACGGCAAGATTTGTACATCAATAATGATTCTTTATTGAGCTCATTAAAATAATAAATATATAATTTTACATCTCAAGATGGAACAAAAAACAATTCAAACTTATTCAATCTTGAATTTTCACTACACAACGTAAAAATACCGCGGGGATTTCACTTCTTTGACGTTCACAATCCGCTGCTGCCTCGTATCGAGTCTCCTTCACTCTTGATGTGAGGCATCTCCATCACAAAACATTGTTTATGAAATGACAAATATTCCATGCCATGCCCTGGAAATTAAACACCCGGTCTACACCACGTCGGTGAAAATTTAAAACGGCGTTTTCGCTCTGAAAACGCATCAAATGTTTTCTGTCCATATCATGCCGGAGGAATCTAAAAACTCAACAATCATCGATTATTATGTATTTGCTATTGAGGAAAACCCGGTCAGGGAATTAAACCCCCCCTCCCCCCGGGAGGGGTACTGCCATATATGAGCTATACAGGTATGTGCCGCTGTGAAGGGTATGGCTTTCAAGCAGTTTACTTTAGCACAGGGTATATAAATCAGAGCGTTTGGGTCAAAAATAGGATATCATTTTTCACGAAACTAAGGAAACCAGGAATTGCTACTCAAAAATATAAAAAAGATGAAATCAGCAAGTTTAAATTTTCACGACTCAGCCTCAACAGCGTTGATAGATGGCTATACATAAAACGCTACTCGATATCATTAACTGTCAAAAATCAGTTTCTAGAAAAGAGCTAGTCTAGGATAGGAGTGATTTGAGGAGTTTACTCTAGTATAGGGTAGCAAAATTCAGCTGAACTAGCTTTGGTATAGGCTAAGGGTTCCAGGGTCATAGCGGCACATCCCACCCAGAAATTCCTAAAGTACCTCCCCCGGGTAAATAAATCACATGACTATCGTGACGTCATCGTTTTCAAAAGCTCCATTTTCATATGTTTTTCGTCCATGGCACTAAGGCCCCGTCGACACTAATCCGTTTTCAAACGAAAACGGAGCTCTTTTGGTCCGTTTTCAAAAAGATTTGCGTCCACACATATCGTTTTTCGTATCGTTTTCGCCCGTTCACACTACAACGCTGTATCCGTTTTGAAAACGCTTTAATACCCTAAGCCGGGGCGCATGCTCAAGTGAACTCGACGCATGCGCATTTCAATATGTCGGTCCGCGAAGTTGGCGCCATTTTGGATACTCACGATCGAGTGGTCTGGCGCCCGGTCGTATCTATTTTGATGACGTCACCGTTTTCAGATAGCATCGTTTTCTCCGTCCACACTAGAAAACAGCGTTTTCAAAAAGCATCGTTTTCAAATCGCTCCACTCTGGAGAGCGTTTTCAAATGGCTCCGTTTTCGGTGATCGTTTTCGGCGTTGTAGTGTGGACGATAGTCGTATCCGGAGCAAAACAGCTTCGTTTTCGTTTGAAAACGGATTAGTGGGGACGTGGGCTAAAACGCAAAGCCTGTTTCTCACAGTCCTCCGGTTTGAAGAGCATTTTCGAACAGCTTCGTTTTCGTGACGGATTAGTGTGGACGGTAGGCCTAAACTTGCGTTTCAAATTCCTCCGGCGTAATTTGGACGGGGCCAAAGAATGTCGTCTTTTAGCAGTCTTTTTTTTCAGTCAAAATAATCAACATGCGAGCCAGACGTGAAGGTGTTCTCTTTCAAAATTGTTGTAAGTTTCCTCGCAGATTCATCTGGTGATAAAACTTTATTCTGAAAGAAACAAAAATGTATATGAAGCGAAGAGTGATCATCGCAGTAAATTTTCCAATTTAGGCAATTGGAAAGAAGCCTGAAAAAATCAGGGCTTCAACGGGATTCGAACCCGTGACCTCCGCAATACCGGTGCGATGCTCTACCAACCGAGCTTTGAAGCCACATATTGGGAGCGAGGTCAATTAATTGAGTTCATATCTTCCCGTGTAGTGAAATGATGTGACGTATACATGAAATAATTCATATTTCTACTGCGGTTGTGGATGACAGTGAAGAGTGATCATCACAGTAAATTTTCCAATTTAAGCAATTGGAAAGAAGAAGCCTGAAAAAATCAGGCCTTCAACGGGATTCGAACCCGTGACCTCCGCGATACCGGTGCCATGCTCTACCAACTGAGCTATGAAGCCCCACATTGGAAGCGAGGTCAATTCATTGAGCTCATATTTTCCCGTGCGGTGATGTGATGTAGCAAACAAAATTAATGCACCCTAGAATGATTATAATTTCATCAGAGAATGTTTTTCTCGTGTGATATGCCCGTTTTAGCGAAAAGTGTCTGTTGCTGAGACAAAATTTGTCCTCGCGACATGTTGCATGCGATTCAGCTGCTTTGATTTAAAATAGAAAAATAGAATGCAACTCACTGAATTCCTCGCGAGACTCAGTCAACATAAGCGTCAGTGTTCTGAGGGAAATACAGGGAATGTAGGCGAAGTTTTCGTTTCAATGGTGTTGTAGGAACACCGGCTTTTGCTCTTAAAGAAATCTTCAAAATCATCCACCATTCCAGTTTGTTTGTCTGAGTCTTGTCTGAGTCATGACGTCATGAAGCAGGACAAAATCACTTCAGTTTTCAACGTGGTATCCTGTGCACTGTTCTTTCAGTGTCCTGGCGTGTTCACCTGTTCGCGTACAGTCCCTACAACATCCGTTCTATGTGTAAACGCGAAGGAGCTTGTCCCGCTTCACGTCCCACAAAATGTCCCCTGGTGTATGCCGACCTTAAACGTTGGCGTGGCTAAAGCTTCTGTTACTCTAAGACAATACTCTTGCATCTTTTTTTGCAATTTTGTTGTATCAATACAAGACAATTTGAACAAGGTGTTGCAGAAGTGTGTCATTGATGTGAAGTGGGCTGGATACCATCAGTGTATTGAAGTGTGTTAAACATTCCCATGCAAGCATTAACACAACTGGCTTTAACACAATATTTTTGCCAGATTAGGACCATGTAGACAAAGTAGGTCTTAGCAACGGCTATGGGTATCCACAAAGAAAACTGGGAGTAGTCACGCTTTAACTCTAACAAAAATGCTGACGTCACCATTTTTGGCAAAAGAAGGAAAATATATTTTTTTACAAATGTCATTAGAATTCGACCTTATACGCTGTATAGAAAAGGGAACCCCATGTACAAAGATCGATAAACTAAGTGGCATGTACGGTAACATAAAAACGGTGATGCTTACTTCTTCTTTACTGGTGTTAAACATTTCAACAACTTCGTGATTACCACATGTGGTGCGTATCGTCTCATACATGTCTGTAAGCAGTGGTCCAGGAGCATAGTTTAAGACTCGCACATTTGGCTGGAAAATTATAATACAGAGAGTCTCATCAGTCATTTTCACGTACATCACAGCATTAAATCAAGCCCAATACTCCGTAATTAACTTTACTAATATTGCCTATTCTTAAATTGCCAAACCTTGATTCAGTTAATATTGAATTGTCAAATCTTGAATGATTTTCAAAAATCTTCAGAACATTTGTAAAATCTTGAATTGCCAGATCTTGAATTTCCAAGTATTGAATTGCCAAATCTTGAATTGCTAAAACTTGAATTGCCAAATCGTGAATTTTCAATATTTGGCAGGCCAAGCCAAATCTTAAATTCCAAAATTATCTTGAATTTCCAAATCAAGGTGTGGTCCTCCAAAAACCATTGGTCTTGAAAACATTTGTCAAAGAGGCTAAATTTCACAGGAACCATCCAGCTTCTGTGGCACAACAGCACAGCTGCGGCACAAGTTCTCTCATTCAATTTACTTTCCATGTTCACCTCCTCTAGAAACTCTTAACAGGTCGAAAAGACAGACGCAGACCTTGTCCCTATTTATGTGTTTTTAGGGGAGAGATCACATACTAGGGTGGATTAAGGTTTGCAGAGGTGGGTGCACTTCACGGCTCAATCCAGACCACTTTCTCTTTGAAACAATCCATTCTGACCCAGAAATAGTAACTGGTAACAAGTCGGTCAAAAAGGTACCATGTCACTACTTGTCGGTACCTGAGTCTAAAGTTTTATCCATTTCTCAAGCCAAAATTGTGTTCCAATCATTAATCAACTAGCAGTCCTCTAGCATACAGTATAAGCCATTAATTTCTTATAAAATCTCAGTCACATTGGGACACCATCTTCTATTTGGAAAATTTGCACCCTGTACCAGCGCTCCAAGCTAACTTTTTCAAAAAGTCTCCTTTTGGCGACCTTTAACTGTAAAATGGTCGCCATCACCCGACTTTCGCCAGAATTTTGGTCGCCAAAAAATTTTTTCCACTTTTTCCATGGCGACCAAAATGGTCACAACTTGGAGCGCTGTGTACTGTGTCAGCTTGTCATGACATAAACTGAAATTTTCATAAGGCGAGCACAAAATAATGTGCAGAGAGTAAATTAGCTGCAGCATCAAAGTACCTCATTGCAAGCACTTCATGCCTATGATGCTATACAATGACAATAGTCAGGTACGTATTTGAATGGAAAGAAACGCAGTGACTGATGAAATGGTAAGTAAGACATAGGGTAACATCTGTGGCCCAACAGGCCAGCACTTATATCTCTATGCAGCACAAGTGACCATGACTATTTCTACTCCCCTCTAGATGGGATGCTATGTACATTGAGTCCATTGCAGCGTTTGGCCTATCATTAAATTCCCCCGTACCCATTTATACACCTGGGTGGAGAGTGCACTAACCATGACAGCACTATGCCACACAGAGCTAAGCACTTATGCCCAGAAATGCTATTTATGAATAAGCATCACAAAGTGTCATTTTCATGTTACTTCATATTTTAAAGAATTATGTGTGTTTTGGCGACTTTTTAGGAAAGAGGACACTTTGTGATGCTTATGACAAAGAGCATGCATCTCATAAACCTGCATTCCTGGACATATCTCGAGCTAAGTAAAATTCAATGTCAAAACATTAACCTCTTCTTTAGCCAGTACTTGACACATCATGTCCCGAGCTGCTTTACCAGTGCAGTACAATGAGAAATAAGGAAAAGCTTGTACAGCCATGAGGGATGACACATTAACTACAGTGCAACTTGACTCCTTGAATTGTTGAAGAAACTTTGACCTAGAAAAGGTGTCCAGAACTTTACTAAATCAGGTAAGAGACATAAAAAAGAATGGAAGAAAGGTCTGCTGTCTGTAAGTGTTCCATTATTGCAAGACAGTACCAACCCAGGGGCGGATCCAGGATTTTTGTTAGGAGGGGGTGCACCTCTAAGGAATGACGTGACTATCCAGGATTGTTCTTAGGAGGGGGTACACCTCTAAGGAATGACGTCACTAACCGGTGAGGTAAACAAATTTTAAAAGTGAATACGATGAAGAAGGCTTCATCTCAGGGAGGGGGGGGGGAGTGGGGTGTGCATCCCCTGCACCCTCCCCCTAGATCTGCCCCTGCAACTCCGTAGCATTAAAGGCCATTCCTACTCTCCCACTCCACCCCCTAGATGGAATGCCAGTCAATCACAAGATTGCCCCTTGATTTAAATTTACTGGTACTGGCTGTTTATAAGCCTGGAAGAGAAAGGGACGGTAGGAAGTAAGTAAGGAGGAAGGTGTCCAAGAACACAATGCAATGACCCAGGCAAGATGCAGCCTGAACCTAGACTGCTTTGACTGTCGATTGCACCTCTGTGAGACATTTGAAAATAAACCACCATAAAGTATAATCAGTTAGAAAGTATTGGCCTTGTGTTATCTCAGACGAGTGCTATCTTGCCCCTAGATCTACAGCTTACCCAGACCTCTGTTTATTCAGGACCCAGTGTTTAAGCACCAGACACCAGCCTATGTCCAAAGAGGCTTGATTACACCAACTAGAGAGTTACTATAACAAGATAGGTAGGTAAAGTCTACACTGGGACAAGTGGCCAGTACAGCCAGATCCCAGTTTCTGTTGCACTTAGTGACTATACACGGTCTAAGTGAGCTACAATTATGGCTTTTGCAGGACAGGACATAACAAGGATAAACAAGCAAGTGACTGGGATTATTTTAATCTTTTTCCTCCTGTATGGAATGCTAGGACTCCATGACAGGGTACTGCCCACTAATTGCTGATACCCATTTATGCAGCTTGGTGGACAGAGGTAAAAGTCTTTCCCAAGCAAGCAAATCAATGACCTAATGGGCTCTAATCCAGATTCAAGACAAAAAGATGCACTGTTTTCAAAGAGTTAACTGCGAAGCAAAACCAAAGACAAACAAGCAAAATAAAATCTTACGTGAGAAACATAGGAGAGGTAAGGTTGAGGTTAAAGTAATCTTGAAGGGAGCTGATGTCCTGAGACACACCCTTTGTGTCTTTTGATACATCACCAATTGACCCAGCATTATTCACAAGTAAGGCATGAGTCACTTTGGATGCTTGTACCTAGTCAGAAAAAATGGAAGGTCCATTATTATTATAGAGAGTCTCTATAAACAGTACTAACAGCTTTACTGGGTTCCAAATTGCTTTGTGGAACCCTAACACCGTAGGTTTAATTTACATGCAACAACACGCATCATATAATATGTCTTTATTTAGCATAAATCCTTGAATTAGCACAGGTCTAGGGGGCTTGTTTCCAATTTAGGAGAAGACGACGGCAGGGTTTATTCGAGGAGGTGCTTAATCGAGGGGGGGGGGGGGGGGCAAACTTATTTAATTTTTCTCAAATCCTGGCCTGACAATCATTTTTTAATACATCATCTGTGCATAAACAACAACATAAGCTGTTTATCGACATAAAAAGCTGATCCTAATGTTTAAATCTCAGCGCTGTTAGTACTTGTCGTGTTCAACATGTTCACAAAATGAACCAATGTAGAAATCTAACACGACTACATGGCACAAACTATGCATCCTTTGTTGTCTCATTTCTTGTCCACCAAATGGGGGGAGGGAAGAGGTACTCATCCAAGGAGAGGTGCTTATTTTAAATTTTGGCTGATAGGAGGGCGCTTATTAGAAGGGGGCACTTATAATTTCGAGGGGCCCTAATTCGAGAATTTATGGTACATAAATAATTTGTTGCAGGGCAGTAGGGTTGTGAAAATTGGCTAGCTTCCATCAAAAATCATCATCCGCCTCACTATTTTCCCTGGGTTTATCTCCACTTATCCACTGAGATATTCATCATTCATCTGAATCTATCTTTGTCAGGGCTGCAGGCCAGATCAAAATTATGACTCACTAAAGCCAAGTCCATGAAAAAGTTATGAATGGACAATGTCCACATGTGGTCAAATACTCTTCCTACGTATTTAGATCAGTGGTGGGTCCAGACCTTGAGCTAAGGGAGGGAGGGGGGAGGGTTTGATTTACTTGCCCTGCTGGCTTTTCTCCCTTCTGTCATTTCTTCCTTTTTTACCCAAAATAAGGGGGGGGGGGGGGGGTGGGCCCCCCAGGCCCTTCCCCTGGATCTGCCACTGTAGATGATGACTATAAACAACAACCAGAACAACAAAAATGACTGAGGCATTAGTGCCTTGGTTTGCCTGTTTTAAATGAAGTTATGGCCTTGTTTGTCTTAGTAAGTGACATTCTGCACTCAGTTGGGTTTGTAAATGAGTGAAGGTTCTTCAATTTTAGCACTGTACTTTGACAAAAAAAAAGTCCAGCAAAATCACTCTTGGTGTTCCTCAAAGAATCAAGGACACATGGTTGATTTATTTCATGGCATACCCATTGTAGTAACCAACAAGTTTTTCTTTGTCAAAGTAGCAGACAAAACT
>JAHPZR010043125.1:10000-35000 GCA_019787425.1 Platygyra sinensis | reverse complement strand
TGTATGATCAGATAATTGATATATAAACAAGTTTGCCAAGATTTAGATCTGTGCACTTTTTCATTCTCGTGTTATATGGAAAAGACTTTCAACCCAAATTGCTGCCCTTCTAGGGGGCACCAACAGGGTGCCATTTAAAGCGACAGAAACATCTGTCATCGAGTTTTGCTATTGAAAAAAAATTATTTCTCTAGAGTTCTGACACATTCAAAGTACTACTTCTTCTAATGCAAGAACAGTTCATTTACCGATAACTTAACACTGCTCTTTTGACCTATGAAAGATCCTTCTTGGGCCACTATTTTTAATGTCACCCAACATATAAACTTGGAAATTTAAATATCCTCCATAACAAAATGAGGAACCCTGTCGAGGTTAAATGCCGTAAAATGTCAAATTTTTAGAGGGTCTCATATCTAATGACACTAAAACGTCAATAGGATTGCTAATTTGTAATTTTGGAAAATGATGACATATCACATGAAAACAAAGAATACAAACTAAAGATACCTAAAGACCAATCACTTAAAGAAAGGAATGACATTAATGTGTCATAATATATCAATTAAAGACTGAGATTGGAGACATGCTTATTATCCTGGGGAGGGGAGTGTTTGGGTTGTCAATATTTGAATTGGACATTTCACACCATATGCATATGGGAGGGTTAGGGGAAATTTCCAAATATTGCATTAAGAGACAACACTGGTCTTTGTAACATAATTTATTAAAGAATGACACCTTAGAAAGCTTTTGAAGGCATGCTTGAAGGTGAAGAAAAACTTTTTGCTTGCAAAAATATAATCACTTCATATTACGAGCTTAAATTATATATAAAATCAATTGGTGGTACACAGTGGAAATTCAAAGAGGATGCATGAGGACGATGTTTTTTCCTTTTTTGATATCCCACTGTTGTCATGTATGTCCTGGGGATAAGGGCATTTGATTGCTAAGTGTGACCCCCGCCCTAGGGTGGGGCATTTGATCGCCACTTTTAACCAACTAAAAATTAAAGAGGGGGTATAGGAAACAAACTAAAAATTGAAAATGCCCGATGCCCTGGGGGTTGGCCAGCGGGTCGCCCAGGGGGAAAGTTGAAGTTCCTGATGGACTGGCGCATAATATCGCCTTTATTTCAAATATCTTGAGCTTTACCTTCAGTGGTTGAGCAAACTTGAATAATTCTATTCCTCGTTTCTTCGAGGTCATCTCCAGAGCGAGAAATGAGGATAAAATGACCCTTGGTTCCAGAATCAGAGAATTGCCGAGCTAATGCAACGGCTACGGATCGCCCAAAACCACGGCTAGCTCCAGATATAAGACAACAAGTTTTCGATTCAGACTTGAACATTCTGCACTCCTCCTATAAAGAATCAATAAATCAGAAAGAACAGTTTTTGAAAAGTGGAGAAGACACTGGGTACGAATTTGCTTAACGAAACTTAGCAGCCGCGCAGTCAAGCCGGAACTCGACCCCAGAGCTCTTCTCTTTTGCGCATGACAAACCCCCGCATGATCGCGCATTCTCGTCCCCAGAGCCCACGATCCTTCTAGCCTGCGGCAAAAATCGAGAGCTCTGGGAGCATTAATGTCTGTTCCGCTACGCAGCGAACGGAGTCGAAGTTTGGCTGGAATGCAAAGGGACAAGGCACCAGTGGAGTGGCCCCGAAGCGAAGGCGGGGACCCGACTGAGGGATCGATGCTTGGACGGTTGCTATGGAAATCGACGCTAGAGCGAGACCCTTTGCATGAGTCACACTGGCTAAAGCCAGCGGAGAAGGGGAAAGGGGAAGGCAGGGAGACGAAGGACCGTGAGGGGAAATGAAAAAGGGGGGGGGGGGGGATAGGAACGACTAAACAAAAAACTTGCACGGAGCAAGCTGCAAACGGCACACGTCAGCATGACAGCGGCGCGCGAAGGCCGATCCTGGCGGGCGAGCGAGGCTACGCCGGACCGAGGCTTAGGCTGCCCTCCCATACATTAACTTCTGGGTCAGCGGGTCAGCGGTCAGCAAAGATGGCGGTTGTCCATTTTTTGCTCCCTGTGAATTGCGAAAAATTCCCTCAATTTACAGTTCTATTTTCGATATATTCGACATAAATGCTTATGCTGGTAGTTTTTCGCTCTTCTGTCGTAGTATTTTTTACATTTATTTATGCTTTGAAAACGGAATGCCTACTATCAAGGAATTTGAATCGCTCCTCGACAACAAGCTTCAACCACTTCAAGCGAAGTTGTCAACACTCGCTTTGCAACTAGAACAACTTTTTATGTTCCAAAAATTCGAACAAACTATGGTAAATTTAATATTCGATATAATGGACCTAAATTGTGGAATGAAACTGATGAGAGATTTAAAATTCTAACTCCTCATTTATTCAAAAAAGAATTAACCAAGCATTTCATTAAGTTCTATTAAGTTTTACTACTACTGTTATATTTTGGTGTTTCTGTTATTTATTTATCTACTTATTTATTTATTTATTTTTATTTTATTATTGTATACTTGTTTAAGAATTATTTGTCCTGTAATCTAATTAAGTGTGTAAAAAGTAAAATGTAAAATGCCTCTTTCTGACCTTATACCTATTTTCAATTAATAAATGGTGGTCACCCAACTAGTTTAGCTCTTTAGTTATTTTGGGTGACCAGCAACTGTATGTATTTTTAATTTATTTCTTGTTCAATTAGTTATTTAGTTAATGTTACAGTTCAAATAAATCTTGTTGTTGTTGTTGTTGTTGTCAATCAAAGATAGACACCAAACCATTTTAGGCATGAGCGATAGATGCACACTGCGGGAAATTCGGTTATTTCATTCCGACCGCTGGTCAAGGGGAACGAGGACTCTGGGAACAAGATTGGAGAGCGCGCGGTCAAGAAAGCGAAGGGTTTGGGGTCAAGAATGGACCCCAGGGTTTTCTCGAAGTCAGGGGTTAACATATCGCGCAGTCTAACGCGCAGCTTTCTAGCTTTCTATGCATAATATAAATGCAGGCGATGCAGGCTGCAATGGTGAAAAGAAAAGTATACAGGTACGCGAGCACATCTATTTATACTTGGGCAAGCATGACATATTTTTTTGGCATTTCACTGTTAAGAAAACAAGTCTCCCCCTGCCTCCTGAGAGGCTCTCTTGCTTATATATTCAGTGGATTGCTTATAAATATGCAATATGTAAAGAGTGTTCGTGGACAAAATCTCTCTTCGCACCGAAATTTCTTGAGTACCGCGGGAAAATACAGGGTTCGAAAACCGTCCAATAATACATCAGCTTTCCATCAGTGAGGTTAAAATGTACAAAGTTCGTAACGTTCTTTGTCTAGACGATCGACGAAAATCCCACCATTTTATCAAACTTGGAGCCTGGAGCACAGTCAAAGCCCGCGCATGCTGATTACGTTTTTCCGCTCTGAAGTTCTGAACCCGAATATGGTTCGAGCAAGTTAAAACTAGCGTAAAAACTACCTTCCAGCTGTATAAGGCAGTTCAGTTTTGAGAAATGTAGAAAACGCTTGCCACTTAAGTTTTAATAAAGAATCTGAACAGCATTCTGCCATTTTTTATCTGGGTGTTTCCATAGTGGACACAAAAGCCAAACCCATTTCACCGCTCTCATCTATCAATCAAAAATGTTTGGAAACATTTCTCATTTCTGATATGACATTTCTGAATCAGCAATGTAAATCTTTACATTTAGATTCCATTAGATTGCGAAGGAAGATGATTTTTACGCAATGTTGTTTTAACTCGTTAGGTAGTCTGATATATCGACGACCACCCTTGAAGCTACAAGCAAAAGCTGGGATCACGTTGTTTGTAAACATTAACGAAACAGCGATATTGGAGTTCTAAAACTCGTCAACTCATGCGAGGTTGAAGTTTTGCTCCACTGTACGGTGGATCACCGAATAAATTTAAGTGCGCTTTTTTCAGTTCTATAAGAATGCACGTCTCTTGATGTAGTGTAAGTTTATTTTCACCGCAGTCAATTGTCCTTGAAGAATGTTTTCACAGCTTCATAGTTAATGGGTAGTCTTCAAAAGAGAGCGGTGCTAATTCGAACGCTCCAAGCAAACAATCTATCAGATATCGTGGCCACAAAATCAGCCGGTTCACGGCTCCGATTAAGTTATGTTTTACTCCAGCTAACCTCATAATTCTTTAGCTCAATGAGCTGGAAATCTTCTTTGACGAGACGTTGGCGCATTATGGTGTAATTGTTTACTTAACACCAACGAGTGAAACGGGTAACCTGTTGGCCTAAGGTCCTCGTTCGTGGGGCGGGGTAAGAAGAAACGGAGGACGGCTTTTTCACATGCTTCCTTGAGAGTTTGAGATCATGAATTAAAAGAGTGATATTTTAATGCTTAATCTAAACAGAATACTTATTCCTGGTCAAGAGGAATTATTTTTTGAGGAGAGCAATCGTTGTGCTATCCAAGGCTTCTTCTTCATTTCTTTCTTTGTAATCCAGCTGGAACCCATTCAACGGAAGACTACGTCCAGCACATTAAAGAAAAAGTGTTTGAAATTGAGATCATTTCTTTACAATGCGTTAAAGAAGAAATCAACCATGAAAAACTCTTTTGACTGCGCCAGCAATTAACATAACTTCCATGAACGCGCTTCGTGAAAAAAAAATTGCAAACAATCCTAAATTTAATTAACGCGCTGAATAAAGAAATGCGGGATGCAAACGACAACCAAATTTGTAAATGCTTCTTTCAAGGGTTAAGTGAGAGTTGGTCTCAAGTAAATTTCTGTGCTCTTTATATCTAAACTGGAGTTTGCAAAATTTTTGAAGGTCATAGTCGAATGGGGAAACTAAGAAATTGGGAACCCCTCCGCACAGAAATTCTCAGATTTTTAGTTCAATGATATGTTGTGTAATCTCAGGACAGTATAAGTCTCTTTTTTTTAAATCTTACATTGAATTTGAGTCCCATTTCAACATTATAAACCACGCGCGACGGCGCGCACGTGTTAAAACGTCAGAAAAAAAAGGCACAATTTGAAAGGAGCGCGGTCTTGCGTGAAAGTCCGCTGTCGGCCTTCAATTAGTTTATTTAGCCCTAGCACTTAAAAACCAAACTAGTTTAATTTGATTGTAGACAGCTAGCTATACATGCGATCCCACACTCAGTGAGCAGCGAAACTACAATATTTATCATTTCTGTGATTGAACCACAGTGTGTGGTCTCGCTAAACGACGCGGAAAAGCACGCTCAACAACACGCACCATCGCACGAATGTTAAAAAAAAAAAAAAGCGTTACGTCTCGACAGATTTCGAGCTAACAAAATAGTCTAAGTAAGTTCTAAATCTTTGTTGTCGTATGTGCGAAAGACAAATATGTTCTGGTTCACTGACGAGAGGAACTTACTTAGATAGGCCGTACCGGTCTGTACACAAGGAATCTAGAATATAAAAAAGAACTGTCACTCGTAATTTTGTTCAAAGCTTATTTCTATGCTTAATCACCCTTTGTTGATAATTCCCGATATTCTCTCCACCGGTTTTCTTCACGCTATGTTAGTACCGTGAGGAGAATTCAGACGTGCATCTCTCTAGGTGTTCACAGGGTTAGTAAATGAAGTAAACCCCCGATCGATAATGTTTCGCTATTCTGGACGAGTTTGCGTGGTTTTGGTTTTTTTTTTTTTTGCCTATAAGGACTGATAATAATGTCAGTTGTTCCATGTTTCTGACATTTCAACTGACATGTCTCAGGGAAATACGCAAAAAGCAAAAAAAAACTTCTTTTGTTAATTAAAATTACTTAAACTTGTCTTAAGGTCTTTCTGCTCGACAGAGCATACATGCCTTGAGTAGCACGTCACGCTCCAGTGAACACCGTGATTTATTAATGAACAGGTCGTTAGCCTCTATTCTTAGTCGATTTCCCTTTGTTTTGCTCCCCATTGTGGTTGTGTTGTTGAAGTAATCCAATTCGAAATCTCCTTGTACTTTATAGCGTGAAAACAGTAGTGTTTGTGGTTTAATCGTTTTAGGCCGAGGAGCACGTCAAGTTTGAATCAAAGAGTCAAACTCACGCTGCGTAGTCCATTTGAAAATGACGGGCAAAACGCTCGGCGATGTTAAACTTGCCATCGGTGAGAGGGAAATGGGCGAAGGTTTAGAGTCCTGTGAGAAGAACTTCGAAGAGTTTGACTTTAAATGCGGGCAAGCTCCCGCGGCAGAATCACTTCTAAGGGAGACTATAAGTCAACTTGAAACGGCTTTACGTGAATCGACGAAACTGCTCTCGCAACGTGATAACGAGATAAACTCTTTGCGAAACGATCTCGGCCTGTGCCGAGGAGATCGGGAAAATAATCTTAGCGCAACTCTGGAAGAGGAAGTCAAGAAATCTCAGATGCGGGTTATCGATCTGGAAAAGGTTATACAACAGCTTCAACAGGACATCGCCCTGTACAAGGCTGAAAGAGAAAGCTTGGCAGCGAAGGAACAAGAGCATGAAGGAAGTGTCGCCGGCCAAACTTGTTATTGTGGTTCACTGTGTGGTGCCATGAAAGAAATGGTAGAATTAAAGAAAAAACTGCAGGTAACCGAGCAAAAGTACAGCAATCTCAAACGCGCTTTCAAGAGCCTGGAACGAAGTAAGGTCAGGGTTGGGGTCGCGCATAGAGATAGCCCGTGTACCATCAGTTAAATGGACGAAAACGAGAAAACAAACATGCCATATATTACATGACTTAATACACCGTGATAACAAATCGATGTTTTTAAAGTTATCCTCTTGTTTAAGACAATGGGAGGGCTACAAAGGGAGTTTTCACTACGGGGCTCTATTATATATCTCAAAGGTTAGATTGTAACCTCAGGGGCGTGCCAAGGTGATAACACGGCCTGTTTCATAACTAGCACCTCCTCGCAGTATTTGGTTGTTTTTTGGCGGGAAAAGGCGACACAAGCGGAACCTCTGGTGGGTCTGTGAACACCTGCCACCTGCCGTGCATAAGCAGTAGTTATTCAAAGGTCTTCAAAGATAGCTTTCGTAGCATTAGTAACCTTCATATCACACTCATATAACATCAAGTTATAACAAAGTTGTTGAAAGCGTCCATAAGGGATATTGTTTTTCCTTCATGAGGAAATTAAGCGATAATGACCGAAAGAAGTAGAGAAAACATCAAAACATTTCAATGTAACCGAGATATCTTGAGGTCCACATGTCTCCTCTATAATCTATAAGGTTAAGGCCGATATTTGTAGCCGTCTACCAGTTTCTTCTAAGAAATAGCATATCTAGGATAATAATATACTCTACATGGAAAGTTGTGAACTACGTGTTTATGTATGCAAAACAAGCAATACCTAGGTGCAAGTAATGTTTAAGGTTTTAGTCAATATTATTCAAGATCGATAAATACCAAGTGTCATACTAAATCGACAACAAACACACGTGTGTTTATCTTTGGCAAACATCTACAAAGTCAGCAATCAAATTGCAACAATATGGTATAAGTTATACATTAGCGTATATAACTGATTTTCAGTTTAGGGAAAGAAGATTTTTCTCGTGATAATCATGTATTGTTGCAAATTCCAGAAGCCATCTTTAATTGCGCAATATTACCTAGTTAAAATAGCCTCGGAAAAAAATAGCAACTTGGTGTTTTTGTTCAATTAGCTACTTATTTGTGAAGTGAACAGATATTACATAGTCGAAGAGTGTTAGACCCAATGTAGCATGTTAAGTTCTACTTAGGCAATAGTTCATTTTTTGTTTATATTTTCACTTGTCAGTTTTACATCTTGTTCTGTAGCTTGTGAGAGGATATAGGTGAAACAACTTGTTTCATTCAGGTATGCCAAAGGCCTATAGCCAAATCTTGGACGAGGCTCTCATTCGAAGAATAAAAACAACCAACATCTATTAAACATTCTTACGCTGAGCTGGATATGCATGGTGGATATTTAGTTAATACTACTGAATAACGCGTCAAATGCACCTCAAATTTCACCATTCGGAACAAAAGCCCTTTTTTTTTTCCTTTGATAAGGCCTTCCATTCATTTCTAAAGGAACGCATATTACAAACAAATAAGACGAGTCTTGGTGTCCATACAGCATATTCACTATGGAGTTTAAGAAAACCACGACGGCAACTGTAACTGGGGAACGTTAAACAAAAGATTTAATTAGCAGGACAATGGCCGTGCAGGTGTGTTATAATTCTTGGTGCATTTCTTTGCTGTTCTCTGCAAAATAACAGCAACGTGAAATGAGCAAATTCTGCTTTGTCCGAAGAACCTGAAAAACGATAGCTATTTTTAAAAAACTTTTATTCCAAATTTATCGTTGCGTCTCAGATTCAATTTCGTGATAGTTTTGACAGTGATAAGCAAAATAAATGACTTTAGAGCATCGCGAGATTCGTAGATAAAATATAAAATCATTTTTAATCGACGTTGTCCTCGATGTTGCCGTGGTGGTTACTTAGAATCGCCGGCTAGTACTGATTCGAGTTGTGTCAGGTAGTGCCTAATTCAGTTCAGGTGAAATAGTAACATCTCTATAGCTAGAGAGTTTTTTGCTATCACGCGTCGCTAGCTAGAGAAAGTCATCAACATTTCTGTAACAGATTTTACTGATATACATAAAACATACATACATAAACTTTATTTTGTCTCGAATTTAAGAGTAGCTTTTATAGCTAATTTCTCCGAGAGAAAACTAACAAATGTACGACATATGTATGACATATGTATAAGTACGACAAAGGTCTATCTTACAACTAAGGCCTATTAAATCTGCTTTAAAACAATAAAAAGAAAATATTTCTTGAGTATCGTATGATAGGGGAAAGATATTTCAAGGTTTTCAGATCGAGTACACTAGCGCAGTTTTGATAATTTGTCTTAAAATCTACCGACAGTTTACTGCCAGTCTCCCTTGCTCGCACTCACAAGCAATAAATTAAACAGTGGTTAAATTTGTTTTCAGCGGTGCAACACAACTGCACGCAGAAAGATGTACGGCTGAACTAATGAAAGATTAACTTTTACTTTATGCATTTCCAGGCTCTTTCTTCTCGTTTCTTTGACTCCCCAACAGAGATCCCGGCGTCCTACAGGACTTATCACCGGTATATGTACACTGAACTACTATTAACAACTTGAAAATTGGGAACTTGTAACAAGCAATCAAACAGACGGTAGTTTTAAAGTGGACATTTATATTGTCATGAACTGATGACAAAGTTGACGCTCAGTGCAATAACTAATCACTAACTATTTACAAAACTTAAGTACTACGCTTAGAAAAAGTTTTCAAAAGTCGTATGTTGTTTGTTATCTACTTTGGTAAATAAGAAGAATCACATGAAATAAGGTATCCATGCTGGGAAGCGACAAAAAACGGCAACATAGCAAACTTCAGTGGTAATTCAGGGAGGGAACATACATGTCAGACTGATTAAGGTGACCGTTATCACATCATTATTTCCTTGGGCCTTTTTTTAGCTCTTCATTTAACCTTACGATATGGAAAAACATCCCGTTCGATAACGTTATCTTGCATAACAAATAACTTCTGAAGTTCACGTGACAGTTTCAACCGGGGCTCTTACAGCCTCGCTCCCAGTGCTTCTCCAAAGTTCTATAGGTAAAGCCCCGGGAACTAGTAGAATGGAGCAGGAGCTTTAATTTGGATACCAAGCGCCAATGAAAAGAAAAACAGAACTGTAACCTGGAGTTGACCATGGTACGGAAATTTTTACTCTGTAAAAAAATGTGAAAGAATTTTTATGTTTGGGCATTTTAATCGTCTTGTTTTTTCAGTCAAAAACAGTCACACCACCGTTTTTTTTTTAACTTCGGTTTAAAATTCGTACGTCATTGTCAGCTGGTCGGTAGTGCAAGTGCAATTTGCATCAAAATGATTCTTGAACCTACTTTTGAACAATAAAAAAGTATCAATATCCCAAGAACACGTTACTTTTATTCTCTTGAATGGTTTTACCCGTGACGACGGTTCTGAAAATGCTAACTCTACAGAGGTATTTTTCTATTCTTACTCGCTTGTAGAAAGACCATTATCACAGGAATTTTTGTAAACAAAAAAAAAAAAAAAAACATTTCACACTCTTGAGACTTATAATCTATGAAGTTCTGAAAGTGTTTACCCTAAGGAAGTCAATTTGGATATTGATTTTCTTATTTTATGTGTTTTTCTTTGTAAACAGAAAATTTTTTGTAAGCAGATTTTATTTGTACGTATCCACTTATTTCTGCACTTCATAAGTTTGGCCTGAGTTGTCGATTTGCAACCTTCCGTGACGCTATGAATTAACAATCAGAAGTGAAACCCATGAGCCGGACACTTTTACAACACCCAGGTCTCAATCACGCAAACTCGATCCCAGTGTCTTTCACATATTCCTGTCCGCCATCTTAGATCTAAACACGCCTGCAAAGCCCTGGTGACAAGGTTACCACCTGCGAGCTGTAATGCTCGGTGAACAGGTGACCGTTCCCATAAATCCTTCCTTAGAACAGGTACTTCCGGCTAGGCAAACCACGAGCGGTCAACAAGTCTATTTTTATCGCTCTTTGTTCACCTCAAGGCACATCAATCTCTGTCTCGCCACGTGATACGGTTAACCAACTTACCATTATTCTTCGTTTTCATGTCTTCGATGGAGAATTCTCCCATTTAAAAGAACGAGAAGATGGCTAAAAATATTACCCATAACTTGGACGACTTCGAGATCGATTTCTTTGAAGACGACTCTGATAAAGAAGAGGATAAAATTGATACACGGCAAGATACAAAAGATTTTCTTCCTGATACGGTTTCTGTAACATCGAATTCTTTATTGAGGGCAACGATTTGTGAACTTGAGCGAGCACTGAAAGACACAAGAAGGCTCTTATTCGAGAGAGATAAAGAGAGCAGCGCCTTGCGTCAAGAGGTTGAAAAAACACGCAAGGATCTTTACAGGGAACAGCAAGCAAGGAAAAAACTCGAGCTAGAAAACGAATCCAACGCGGAGAAATATCGCAAGGAAGAAAGTGAGAAATCCAAACTACGCGAGGAGATCAACGAACTGAAGGAAAAACTGCGGGAATTTGAAAATCCGCAGCAAACAGGCGACCCGGAGGAAATAGTTCCTTGCTGTTCCTCCATGCATGAATTGGTCGAGTTACAGCGTAAACTGAAAGAAGCTGAAAAACAATTAGAAGACTTTAAAGCAAACAACCAGGTTGGAAGCGCGCAAAAAGCTATAGCCACTAGGCACCAGGCCACTGGGAGTACTGGTGCGACCGCAAAGACTCATAAACAGACACAACGAGAAATTCAAACTCAATTGAAAATGAAATTTTTGCGAGATGCGTTTTTTTACTACATGATAGATTTTCACGCTGACGAGCAGATAAAAGCGATTTTGGCAATTCTGGATTACGAGGACAGACGAGAGGATATTATTATAGAATCACATAAAATGCGAAGGCAGGGTAAGAAATTTACAGTGACAGAAGTTTCCAGCAGGTCATTAACGTTTGTCCAGGAAGAAAAACTTTAAATATGATTATCTCATTTTATTAAAGATAATGCCTCTTGTAATGAGTTTATATTATCAAGCAATAAATTTAAGTGACTTTTTAAGAGCCATCGATTTCTGTACGCGCAACAAATGGTTTTGTTGATAGAATGACGTTTGCAGGCCCGTATTGTCTGTTTCTAGAATAAACCGTTTTCAGCAATAGTCTTATATCGCCTATCTGGAACTACATCATCATTAGACCTCCAGAATAAAGAGACGTTTACGCGTATCGAGTGAGACGTGACTGCCTGACGTGCGTGGTATTGTGTTACACTTTTGGACGTAGAGCATTTGGGCGCTCTACAAGACATTATATGGAATTTAAATAGCTATGAATAAAATCGCCCGATGAAGTTAAATATTACTTTTTGGGAATAAAAGAAAGAAAATATACTTACCTTGCCTGGTTTCTGTTGTCCATTTGGCCTATCTCACCATTCTTTTTTTTTGGGGGGTGGGGGGTTGAGGTGTTTGTCTCAGATTTCTATAGGCCGTGAAGCTTTTCTACGCGTTTAGACTGCTGGCAGTCTCAGAGACTATTTAGCCTAAAGGAGAATGGGACGAGACATGGGCGCACTGCACGCACGAGAACTTCTTCCCCACTCGGTCATACCACGCTGCTGATCGCCTTCTTCTCTACACGGCCCGAACGCCATTTGCGTTCGCGATGACCAAACGCTCGTCCTAGTGACCCTTAAAAAAAAAATGGCTGCCAGCAGACAACTGACCATTAATTATTTGATCGATTCCTTGAATCGTGTGTTTGGGCATGGGAGGTCTGCGACTCTGGGGTTGAATCAAAGCAATACTTGTCTGCACACTGAGGGTTTTGCGTGGGTTTCCCTGAAATGTTCCAAAACAGATTTATATGTTCCTCAGTTGATTCTAAAAACTGAGTGAACACAAAACAAAGAGATCAGACAAAATCGACCAGATTTGGAAAAATAATAGAGTTGTTTGGACACTAATAAAATTCCACACCAGCTAGAGATAAGAAATAGCACACAAACTGCAGTGACACTTGAAACATGACAATAAAACGCAGGTTGGAAAACAAAATTATTTAACTTGACGTTTCGTATGTTTCGAGCGAACAGCTAACGCCCAAGGACAAAAATGCGAGCATATATTTCCATGCCAAGTGGAGGCTATTGTGTTTATTAACCTTCAAATATTTTTCGCAACATGCACGGTTTTTAATTTGGGGAAAATCTAAGGATATAACCAAGTTTTAGCTGGGGAATATTCGGTGACGCGGCGCGCTTAGACCAATCGCGCACGAGCGAAAATATTTGATGGATTATGCACCTGAATCCCACGTCTCTCCTCTCTCTTTCCCTCTCTTCTTACCCTTTCTCCTCTTCCATCCCGTCCCAACCCTACACTGTTGGCTCTGTACTTTTTCAGTAATAGCATAGTTAATGGAGGCTCCTAACTCTGTATAGCCAAGATGACAAGACAAGATGATTTATTTAACTCAGCTCGGTTTTACAAGATATGTAGGTTAGATTTACATACGCAACTAAACACAGTACAGCTAAGGAATAAAAGAAAAAAAATGTAACAATAAAATAGGAACCGAGTTGGGATCATCCAAATAGCAAAGGTTAGTCTAGTGGATGGCCCCTATTATAAAATACAGTTACCGACAGAATTAAGAATACATTTTTTTATAAAATGTATTTCTTCATGCGCTACTAGATAATTAAATAGAATAACACTGTTAAGTATAGTGTTCTTCAGGGTTTTACGAAATATTCTAAGAGAATTTAAATTACGGTTATACTTGTAGGCAAGGAATTCCAGAGGCGAGGACCAGGGAACGTAGGCCGTATTGGGTAGTGTCCCGGAGGGGGTACTCCCAGAAAAATTGGGTGGGGGTGTGCGGCCCGCTCCCCAAAACCCTTACCCTATTTATGACCAAAATCTGCGATATTCCCTACCCTATTTATGACCTGACCAAAAATTCGAAATCCTATTTATGACCTGAACCTTGCATCAAAATCCTGTTTCAGACGTACGTTATAATTGGATCCCTAGCTCAGACCAAAGTTAAATTATCGTAAACATAATTTGTGAAGGACTTTTGTTAATTTTCTTTTGGTTTCTTAAAAATATATCCATATTGAGGCTAGAGTACAAAAACCATACCCTATTTATGACCAAAATGGCCAAAATCAACCGAAATTGATACCCTATTTATGACTAAAACGGCTGAAAAACCATACCCTTTGGGGCCGCACATACCTATATAGCCCATATAAGGGAGTACCCCCCGGGGGTAGTGTTAACTGAGGCTACCTAAAGATTTATATTTCATGATTGCTTCGTTGAACACACGGAATGAACAGAGGATGTAAATTTGAAATATTTACTGAAACAGGGGGCTAACAGTGTATGTGACCACTGATAAACAAAAGAGAGAATCTGTAATCCAATAACATCATTGAGCTTAAAGGGGCTCAGTCACGTTTGAAAAGCTTAGCTAAACTTTTCAAATTCGTTGTTTGCAATCCGTGTCAATCTTCTTCATCCTTAACCATCCTTGTTCCTTTATGGTTTATTATTATCTCTTTGATGCTTTTCTAACTTTATAAAGTGTTACTTTTAGGTTTCCTTCAATTAACGGTTATTTTTTTCGATGTTCAAAATAACTCAAGATGCCGTGACTGAGCCCCTTTAAAGAAGATTGAGGGATTTCAACAGAGGCTCAGAATGGGATTTTGGTTCAGAGAAAGATATTATTCTGATTGCTTTTATAGATAATAAATAATTGTGTTAGAAATGAGGGAAATGTTAAACCCCGGACATGGCACCATAAGCGAGGAAAGGATAGATAAGAAAGTAATAAAGCATGACTCCGCGCCTGGAGTTCAAGCATATTCCACGGCGGATGGTTGCCGGGATATTGAATGGATGGACTTCCGCTTGTGTTGGCAATTCCCGATAGAAGAATGTCTTGATAGATAAACTCAATTTGTTTCCGATTAAAACGCTGCTTCTTATCGCCTTAACACACGATATTAAAAGTGTTTTTACAATCTCTTTTTATTCGATAACGGGTCAGTGTCTGAAATCATCAAAAGCAAATGGCGATTAAACTTTTAACTTGCTGATAGAATGAAGTGTGGGACTTACTGGAGAAGAGGACTGATTTTATCTATCCCCTTACCCGCGGTCCTGCTCGCGTGTTAAGCGAAGCGAGCTATTTTAGCAAATCGATTTATTTCAGTTCTTTGGCTTTGAGGGGGTCTCGGTACGGATCAAAGGGTGAAGAAGATTGTTTTAAAACATTTTTTTCATAATAAATTGGTCTGAAAGCTTCGTGGATTAGTTTGAATCTCTCTACATCGCAAATTGCATTGGGCCAGTCCCTCTGACAAACGTTTTCTTCTGTATTTCTGGTGGAAATTTTGTTGCTGACTGCGCGATCCGATACTGACCGGTTTTGCCCGCAAGCAATGAGTTCAACCGCTGTGAAATTTAATAAGCGTAATCAATCAACAAAGGCTTTATCACCGACTCCACAAACAATACAATGGTGCCAGAAAGTGCAAGAGCTCTGAGATGCCAGTCCTGCGGTAATTAACCGTGTCGATCAACTGACATAATAACCCGACAGAGTTCCAGAGGTGTTATGTTTCTCTTCAATTCCTCGACAAAGGAAGAGGCCAGCGATTGGTTCGGAGTAAACCCATTTGTCGCGCGAGGCGGTCAACTGCACGATTTGATTGACAGCTTCATTCTCCAGCAAAGTAAACCGGTCATACCGATATATATCCTTCGATCACTAGAGTCGTGTTTCGTCCACATCCAAAACACAACATCGCAAGTTCGCATTCCGTACTTTACTCCGTAAATTTGACAGCGAACTATGACTTGCTTGTGCAGATTATTAATAGTAAGCGTTGCGCTCTGTTCTTTGCCTTGGGACAGCAAAGTAACAGAGGCGTCGAAAGTTGTCAAAAGTGGAACTACTGAGAAGCAACTTGACAGTGACATTGTGAATCGCCTTTCGTTCGGCTCTCGACGAGGAAACTCTCGGCAACATCAATCCTCGCAAAAGAAATGGGATTCCAACGGCGAGTCCTCATCCATCCTCAAGAACGGAACCACCTCAGCGAAGCTTCAACGCGAAATTCTGAACCTTCTGGGATTGCCTCACAAACCGCGAATAAGTCTCAACACTCGGCTTCACGGTCGAAAGATGTCTGCACCAAGGTACATGATCGATTTGTACAACAGCTTGGAAAACAACGCTAGTGTGTCCAGCGTAGAAGGTGACTACTGCTGCAACGACACTGTAGCAGATTCAAGAGCGTCGGGCGCAGACACCATTATGAGTTATCTTCATCACGGTACGTACTGACATCTCATTTGCTTCTGTATAAAGCTTACGTTCGTTCGTTGAGGGCTTTCTTGATTACGATCGGTAGATAAACACTGTTAAATTGCGTAATCGCTGCTGGGAATTGATGTTTTTATGTGGTCTGGGAGTAGATAATTAAAAGTGAGTTGTCGATCTGCACAATGTTTAACTTCGAGCTATGAAGAAATGACACGACACTTAAAAAGGGCTCGAAAAAGCGACCGGGTTGGTCTTATCAACATTGGAGTCAGTCGGCGCAAAAATACGAAAGCAATTACTCAAAGAAATAAACTCCTAGCGCACTAAGGTGCAACAAAGCGTGATCAAACATACTTCATTCGTTTCAATAGAGATTCTTGTAACAGTGTTCCGGTGGAAAAAGCTCAGGAACCAATATCATTTATCAGCATTTATGCATCCGCGCGCAGTTAATCGAAAACGCTCCTAATAAATTTATGCAAGTCGCTTCATGCCACGTTACGTCTCGCTGGAGCAGTGAGCTGTCAAGAGACATTTTAATGCGGATGCTTTTCAAATTGTGGTGGTTTTCCGGACCGTGTTGTATTTGTTAACAATATTTGCATCTCCTCAGCAATCTTGATACCAGGCCTAATGTATCTACAGAAGTCTGTAGAAGTTTGATGAAAGAGGGAAGCTAACAGTAGTCAACGTCTAAAAGCGGAGTTGATTCTCAAGGGGCTGATAAATGATTGTGACATTGAAAAAAAAAATGATAAAGAAATTGAAATTAGGACAAGTGAAATCTTTTAATAACTGAATACGACAATTTAACGATCTTGATCTAACTTGCTCAAGGACGATGTTGGCTTCTTTAGATTACTAAGCACGTAAATCCAAAGCGATATATAACGTATTGGAACAGAAATTAATTTTACCTATCTTAGTTTCAGTTTATAGCTAAACCTCTTTCGGTCTCTGCTTTCAAATATAATTCTCCTTACAAAATGCCTTTAACACCGCTTCTAGTGTTGGTTTCTGAGACATTAAGCTTCCAGCAAGGGGATGCCATGAATATTTTAAACCTATAAATTCTCACTTCCTGACGACTGGGGATGTATCGATATTCTAGTGGAAGAAAATCGCTTTTGGTCAATGCTAACTTTGTTACGGGACACAGCACACATTATTGAATAAGCGCTCTTTGTCTAATACGCGCTTTGATCTTGTTGAAATAGCGCGAAATGACAAATAATTTAAAAACATACAATCATTTTTCTCTCGTTATGTCATTATCCCGACTTTATATAAACGAACACAGAGTTGAAAAGTTATCGAAAACGTCTCTAATGTATCAATACGGATTTGTAAAACTTGTTTCAGTCAAAGCTGGTAAATAAATAAATTGTGTCGTTAACAAAGTTTCCATTTTTACCGCGCCAGAGAATAATATAATTTGGCAAAACAGTTACAAGATAAATCGGCAAAAAAAAAAATGGAAAACTCGATCACCACTAAGCGATTTCCTTGCCTTGCACAAACATTTTGAATGGTTTCACCGATATCTTTCTTTACCTTTTGGCGTAATTTAGAAGTGTATTGAACCATCAAAAGTATTCTCGCCGGCCGAGAAAGCGAATTGTTTTGATTTATATTTAGTACTTTAGTGATTTAAATCTTGATTTCGTGATCAGACAAATGTAAAATGTCTTTCACCGCGTCGACAGACGGTTTTTAGATTTGAATCACCTACAACTATGACAAACATCTAATCTTGAAAATGCACTCATCGGCACTCGAGTATTATTTGATGAGCCATAAAGAAGTCTCTCAAAAATATGACGTTTCTAGCTACTAGGCAGTGTGGTGAAAAAATACCCCAACTGACATACCTGGCAAGCAAGTAAAGAACTTGGCAAATTATAAAGGGACAGAACTGCTCAATAGCTTTCATTTGAATGGTCACACACTAAGGTTTAATCCACAGACTGAAACGTTATAACCACCTTGTGCGGCATAATAAACAGTACTACATGAAAGTACTGCTCAATAGCTTTCATTTGAATGGTCACACACTAGGGTTTCATCCACAGACTTAAAAGTTAGAACCACCTTGTACAGCATAATAAACAGTACACATGAAAGTACTGCTCAATAGCTTTCATTTGAATGGTCACACACTAGGGTTTTATCCACAGACTTTATAAAGTTAGAACCACTTCGTACAGCATAATAAACAGTGCCGTTTGAAAGTACAATAGTTTTCAACTTAATAGACACTGTCTATCGGACCCAACAGGGTTATGTAAAAGTAATGGTATTTCCTCTTGAAATACATTTGTCCTCGGTCAGTGAAAGCTGGTTTTTTTGTGATGAACCTGTTTGGAAAATCCGCCTTGATGCTAAAAAAATGCAAAAGTTAAAGAAACACTCAAAGGAGCTGACAGCACTGAAGAGTTCACAGAACCACCTGTCAAACCCATTGAGGAGGGCCCTGTGAAAATCCTTCCAGTCCCACCAGTCCCACCAGGGGATATCGTTCCTATGGAATATCTGACTTTTACCCACTGGCAGGGTCATCTGGTTTACTCTGCATGAAAAGTGGTTATTTTAAGTGCGTGATAATAGGGAAAAGATTGAAACGGAAGACATTTTTGTACAAACAAAAATTGAAATTCTTGCCCGATGTTTAGAAGTCTTAGAAGTCACGCGATGACATTTTCTCCGCGTTTTTCGGTTTGAATAGGCGCCAAATTTGTCCATATTACAATCCATTTCAATGGGAAGTCATTCGCGCGTCTTGTAATGGTTTCCTGTCACGTCATCGGTTGCTCAAGAACTGCTCTAGTAATTGTCAATTTTGATGTCTCGATGAAGAGTGAAACAGTGGCCCACAAAATTAAAACCATTGTTAAATTGTTTAATATATTTAGTCTGTTGGATTCAAAGTACCTTAGACGACGCAAATTTCCGTTGTTAATTAATTGCGTATTTTAATTTTGATTGGAATTTTCGATAAAGGAAGTCTGGAGGATGTACTGGAAATTATGATAAAGAATCGCCTTATCACTTGAATCAGATGTTACTATTTTAAATACTGCAAATTGTTGTTATTATCAATGTTACTAAGTCAAACATGACATTGAGTGATATCGATTTAGCTTAAGTATCAAATTTTCTTTTAGTTTTGATTTTTGAGGTTTGCATTTTATCTGAAAAATGTAAGTTTTCGTGATTCCGTGAGCGGGGAGGTCTGTTTTAAGAACGCCCTTAATATTGAAAGGCGTCGAACAGGGAAGGAAATGTGCAAGTGAAATCCTACTTTTCAATCATCTATCTTGCGGAATCAAATCCCGACATCATACGTGCGGAATCGAACAACTTTGTATAACAAGAACACATTTGTGAAACATTTGGGTTTCCTACTTGTTAAGAATCTACCTTTTTTATAAGTAGACTACATTGCACGCAAAAAAACTTCGGACGATTTTAATCTGGGTCATAAAAAAGGGGTCCCGGCGAAAATTTTTAGCGTCTGAAGTTTCAAGTGGCCGAAATATTTGTCCGAAATGAGATGAAATTGTTTGAAAATTAATCTTCCGAACATTTTGGCAAGTAATGTGCTATGCGTTTGTTTGCTGATCATGTCCTGGGACAAATTACGTGATTGGTTGTTTCTTCAAAACAACAAACAGTACTTCTTCAAAACGGCGCAACAATCACTGAATCAGATACACTGTAGAGACTGCTGTAGATCTATGTCATCAGAATGGAATTTTTACGGTGCATTGAAACGAGAAAGTGGGGGAAAGAAGAGACAGCCGTTTACGATCCTAAGGAAAGTCCTGTATATGGAGGTTAAATTTCGAGGATCGTATAGTGTGTTTTTCCCTTGAGTGTCGAAAAAACCTCGAGTTTTGCTTTTGCGTCACTACGCTTTGTGATTTGTTTTCTGAATCTCTCGTCACTTTCTCGTCCAATAAGAAGTAATAGCAAAACTTTTTCCCGCGCTTTTTGCCTAGTGTGCCTATAGTGCGAGTTAAGATAGGTTCTCTGGCCTTTGTCTCCTTTGTGACTGGCCAAAGTAATGACTTAAGTTTAGGTATTCGACACTCGATTGAAAGCCGCTCCGTCGTGAAATTGCGGAACGTTTTCCAGTAAGTAATACGTAAAATAGACGACTATGGAGCGAGATTCCATTTTTTGCGGCTCAGCCATTACCATTCCCAAGACTGGTCACGACTCGTCTTTATGACCTAGATTGTTTGAGTGCCATGTTGCTCGGAAGATTTATCACCACCGAAGTTGCAGATTTAAGATTTAATCTTGGTCATTGTAATTCTTACAGATTTTTAGTCAAACCGTGTCTGATAGCATTAATTTTATAAGCGTTTAATTCCTAAGAAAGATAAACATACGCATTTCCTTCTTAGATTCCTCTGCATTCTTATACAAACAAGAGATGTCTAGCCGGTAAGAGAGCTGGCGTCTTTGTGCTTAAAATAAATGACGGAAAAAACACTCGGCTTATTTTAAGGCATTTCTCACTTTCGACCGAAAAATAAAAGTGCGCTTACGAAACCCCGCGGGACAACCCGGCTGATAGTTGATGAGGCCAAAGGCCGAGTTAACTATCACCTCATTGAGACCGAGAGCGAATAATCTGATTGTTTTTTATATTAATAGAAGTTTACTTCAACAACAGTTGTCAATTATTTGTCTACGTATCATTTAACCTCGCGCGTAGTTTAATTATCCATTTGCCACTAAACGTTCCTCCAAAACTGTAATAAACTCTTCCTGGGAAAACTGACGAAAAATTATTCTTCGCCGTATTTTAGACGACCGAGAGCCATTGCACACTATGACTATGAAATAGAAAACATGTACCTTGTTTCTATTTAACTAGCGTTCTATCACAAATGGCGTTCTCTGATTGGCTACGTTACTCACTATCTATTCTGCGTTAGTAAAATCCAACTAGTGGTCTATTATCACTGCTGCGTTGTGATTGGTTGAGCTACTAGTAGGCTATTTGTTATAGCCCACTAGTAGCGAAAAGCGCCGGCTCTGAAAACCAAAACAATAGCGGCTGAATCGCTTTAACTAGCGAAAGATGTTTTGTCTCGATCGTTTTTGGACCAACTAGTTGGATTTTACTAAAACAATTATTCCTCGAGCCCGAATGGCCTCTGAGTCAATAGCCCATTCGGCCTTCGGCCTCATGGGCTATTGACTCAGAGCCCTTTCGGGCTCGAGGAAAATAATTGTTAAATAGATAGTGAGGGCGCAGGGTGCGCTTGTTAACAAATTGACGGCCGCTTCTTTGAGTTTTCCAAGTGTCTGTGAAGAGGATTTAGATAAAGTTTTCAACGAGTGGTAGATTTATACTAAAACAATTCGATTATTCGCTCCCGATGTAACTGTTTTAGTATAAATCTACTAGTCGTTCAAAACTTTATCTAAATCCTCTTCACAGATACTTCACAGCGAAGAAGCGGTCGTCATTCTGTTAAAAAGGGCACCCCGCCACACCACTCGTTGTCTATCACAGAATAGATAGTGAGTAGCGTAGCCAATCAGAGAACGGCATTCGTGATAGAGCGCCAGAAGATTTATACTAATGAAAGTAAACATTAGCTCAGCCAGTCAAATTGCAGTATTTGCATAAGTTCTACTAAATATATACATCTTTCTTTTTTCACAGTAAGAGGTGCGCGGCCAAAGATTTCCAAGCGCCACGCTACATTTCGATTCAAGATGGAAACCCCGCCAGGAGAAAATATCACAGCGGCCGAATTCCGAATTTATAAAGAACAGGTTTACAGTGGGAAGGCGACAGGACAGGAAAACAGGACTTACCTTGTTAAACTGTATCAGGTTTGTAGCTTAATGTTTGTGTAACAGCCCCCCTAGACTAAGATTCAGAGTTTCTATGAGAGAATTAAAGACAAGAAAGAGGAGCCGAGCAGACAACGCTTATGGACAACAGCCTGACTGGAGGTAGAATTTGTTAGTAGACGCTCGATAGGATTGTAATCTGAGGTCTCTTGGTTAGTACGCTCGACTCCCGATCGAGCGGTCCTGGTTCGAGTCCTGGCCGGGGACATTTTGTTGTGTTCTTGGGCAAGACACTTTACTCTCACAGTGCCTCTCTCCACGCTGGTGCACAAATGGGTACCGGTGAATTTATTGTTAGGGGTAATCATGCGATGGACTAGCATCCCACCCAATAGGGAGGGAGTAGAAATACTCCCAGTCGACTTCATGCTACAGAAACCGGGAATAAGGGCCGGCCTGTTGAGGCACTTGGCTCGAATGCAGACTTAACATTTACTTATAGGATTGTAACCTAAAACCTAGACTTTCGCGTCTTTAGTCAAAAATCAGGAATAAAATTCCCTTTCAAGAGCAAGTTGCTGCCAAGCATGTTCTGTTAAACAGTTAGAATTCTGGGGCTCGTTTTCTTTGGATACTTATTGACAGTCAGTTGTCAATTAACACTCGTAGAAAAAAGAAAGTGAGAAATCTAAGTGCTTTAGTACAAACTTCTCGTAGTCTTCTTGCATGAAAAAATAGCAAGTAACACGTAGGAAAGAACTGTTCCATAGCTTACCACTCGAAAGCGTCGCACAACCGTTATAAAACCATGCCATAGAAAATACAGTGGCCTTTGATGATCAATGCGACATACGCGCATTGCACGATGGGAAAGTTGGTGTAACACCGGCGAGTATACAACGGCTATTCTGAGTAGCTGTATTTTTAAGTCATGGTTTATAATCAGGACCAAACCCAAGTTTATATATTTTTCTGGTAATCAACAACTTTGTCTCCTTCATAGAAATTAAGAATCTAATTAAGAACCCACTTAGCCTCGTATTAACTACCCCACACCTATTTTGCTGGACTGAAAAATGTCAGGTTCTTACATGCCCGCCTTAATTGTACTTCGTTATCGCTTTAATCAGCCTTTTTTTGATACTGTCTAGGTTATCGAGCCCGCAAGATCGCTCGTGCTGCTGGATACAAAAGTGCTTCGAAGCTGGGAATCGGGTTGGCAGCCATTCGATATCACCCGCGCCGGCCGAGCTTGGGCTGAAGATCCGCAACAAAACTATGGAATAGAAATGTCTGTACACACGCTTGTGGGAGTCGAATTAAACTCAACCGCCGCCGGCTTTGTGGGTTTTCACGGTCCACAGGAGAAGCGCCCGTTTTTAGTCTCGTTTTACCGCGGCCATGAACAAGGCGTGTCGTATCAACGGTTTCACACGCTGAAACCGCGTCGACGTCGCTCGCCGCGTTCCCTCGGACCGCAGTTCACCAACGTTGGCGGGAACTTCAAGACCTCCAGCAAAAAGGGCTGCAGTCGTCGAATGCTGTACGTCAGCTTCCAACGGCTTGGGTGGCAGGACTGGATCATTGCGCCAGAGGGATACTCGGCGTTCTTCTGCTTCGGAGAGTGCTCGTTTCCCCTAAGCGCGCAAATGAACGCTACCAACCACGCCATTGTGCAGACACTGGTTCACCTCATGAACCCGACAGTGGTACCCCAGCCGTGCTGCTCTCCCACCAAGCTCTCGGCCATCTCGGTTCTCTACTTCGACGATAGCAACAATGTAGTCCTCAAAAAGTACACGAACATGGTGGTGAAAGCGTGCGGTTGCCATTAGTAACCCGAAAAGCGAATTGCTTGGCTCCATACCACGTGTTTACCATCTTATTTGTCACGTGTTGATATAATTTGATGGAGGAAGCTTCGAATGATAGGAAAATATATCCAGAACAACTTGGGAAGCGACGACGTATGCCAACCTCTTGACTGAATGTTGACCTCGCATAGCCGATTACAACACTCTAGCGGAAAAATAGTTGGTAAAGGGATAATTTCATGTTTTGGCGCCTATGCAAGCTATAGTGTGAGCCCATTCGATCCATTGTTTATGGACGAGAGCGTGTGACCAGAATTAAACTTTCGGACCAGAGGAGAGATTCGATGTTCATATTTGAAATTCTCTGTTTAAACTCGTTAACGTCTAACGATCGAGAAGTATGGGCGTCAACCATTCTGCTACCCTCGTACCCAGACCTACCCTCTTGCGCAGACTTCCTTATGGCTCGCGGTAAAAAGATTGCGTGACCAGCCATTAGAATGTCTGCCTAGGAAGGTAACGCAGACATTGTTTTGGTTCATCACGCGCGCAAAATGCTAAAAGAATGTCTGCGTAGCAGGCCACTACTGCACTTTGCACGAGTTATGGTCGGTGATTCCAAAATTGCACGCGGTTGATAAGAAGGCGAGGAAAGCGTGTAGAGCCGAAAAAAAAAACCAAACGTTTTCACGACCGACACCCGCAAGAGTAATCAATTCACTCCCGATTTTTTTTTTAACATTGGAATCGACCAGGCTCATTGTGCTTGCACATGCGCCGCACTGTGAAATCAACTCCTTATTGCATTCAGACAGCTTTTTAAGTTATGTTACAGGCGTAGAACCCTCTCATTATCTTTGATTACTAGTTGTTATTTGGTGCAGTATCAGGATAACGACATGTCGACTTAAACTAAGATGGATGACTGTTAAACAGAGTATTAGAACAGACATCGCGAGGTCATACCAGGTTTTTACTTGCTAGCCAAAGATAAGTACAGACTAAAGTCTATTCAAACACTGATAGTCAAAATCAGATCCGTGATGAATCATGTATACACAAAATAACGTAACAACTATTTCCAAGCCCATTGTACGTAGAACTCCCAAGCTATCGTTATAATTTCTTTGTGAGTGTTTGGCTAGGTAGCTGGTCGTTTCGCCCGATAGCCAGGTCGCCTGATTTTATTGTCCGGGGGGGGGGGGGGGGGACTCCCACGAGGTTCTAAGAGGTTCTAATTCTAAATCAACACAGTAACTGACGCTGATTTTTTTTTCGGCGCAATACACTTAGAACGTTACCGCGAAAGCTTCTACTGTGGACTGAGAACCCTAACAGGAACCAAATCCACTTTTTAAACGCCAAAAAGGTATGGCGGACACCCTGAAATTTTTATCTGGGAGTTCCCCGAGGTTTCTGTAGTTCGCCCGGACTATAAT
>JAHPZR010043125.1:0-5000 GCA_019787425.1 Platygyra sinensis | reverse complement strand
GATGTTTTAAACGAAAACTGAAAATGTGATATAAAGCTCACTTTATTGATCACAGAAATTTGACACAATCTGAAACATTGTACATTATAATGTATTACCATTTATCAGAAGAAAGTGAAATACCAAATTGTCCCAAAGGGGGAAACTGAATCACAACAGTACACAGTCTACATGTAACTATGTTAGAAGTTGACATAATGTTGTTCTGTGCTGATGATCTTTGACATTACACACTTGAACCTTAATGATAACTGCAAGCATTTGCATATTTCAATTGAAATCATCTATACATTTTACCATCAAACCAGATATTCTTATGATAAGAAATGTGTAATGTTGTTCTTAATACTGACGGTCAGTTTTCTCCAAAAATACATATATTTGAGGGATAATGAATGCAATATCCTCCATTTGAAGCCAAAACAAGGCTTAGATAGTTGTCTTTGGACATTGTCTGTTCCTCGAAACTCACAGTTTTCTTCAAAAGCTACGCTCTTGGAGAACTCTTTGCTGTTGGAACATATGATGTCTTCGGACAAAAATTCTAGCATATTTTTGTGTCCAATGGAAGCTATTGTGTTTATCTTGCTGATATCATAAGACAAGTATTATTATTATAAATAATCACAACTTAAAAGCTTGGATAATAATTAGCATATTTTTATTGTACTTGTATTTCAGGTCATGGTTCCCTTCAAATCTCCAGAGGAGGAGCCTGAGATGGAAACCTCTAATGAATCTACTGCTCTTCAGATTGAGCATGACACACTTCAAGAGGTAATTTATGATTGACAAAATGTTCATGATGAAGTAATATAACCTGCGGTAATGGGGGTAGTACCGTACAAAGTTCTATACAGGGAGGCTTCACCCCTGGGTCTAACCCTCCCCCTTTTGTACATTATTTTGACAGAAAGGTATCCCTTTTGCATACCGTCATAAGTAGCCCATATTATGAATAAATTGCACAACAAGGAAGTCTATTTGTCATTTTCATGTAGTGCCTAATAGATGAAATAATACATCCATGAGGTGCATCTGTTCAAAATATTTCAATTAAACTTAGGTGCATGCCAGTATACGCCATTAGTAGGGTACCCTAGGGGAGTAATAATTGTATTAATTATTATCATCATGATTTATCAGGGTTAATGGGGATTGTCTCTTCTCCATCAGGCCCAGAGGGGCATCCAGTGAAAAGTGGGAATTCACCATTTCTGGGGAAATGGGGAATTCATTTCCTCATAAGAAGCCTACTTTTTTCCAACCCCAGCCTATGTGTTTCCACTTTTTTTTTAAATCCCTAGTGTTAATAGTTTGTTTGTGGTCTTGGCACAGTTGCAGTTTGATCAGGATAGAGGACAAACATGAAAGCCAGCTAAGGTTGATATGGTTTCCCTCGCAAAACATTGTAATTTTTCACTTAACTTATTAGAGAAAAAAGAGTGCCCATGTACAGTCTACCATCAATAGCAGGTGTCTGTCTGCCTTCAAGAGGTTACAGTGGCCATCTCATTTTTCCCGTAGTGATGAGGGATTTTCTTGGTTGGGTCCAAGATGTTTCAAGGACAAGGGGGATGGCTGGTAACCTGGGATTTCAGAATCAGTGGGGCATGGTTCCAAAATGTTGAAAATTGAGAACTGGAACCCAATTGAAAACTTTTATAGCAAAAATACTAGCAATGCCACAAAGTAGAAATCACAATGAGTTACCTGTTCAGTAAGGTAAGGTAAAGTCTGCATACGGGCCAATGTGGCCCACCAGGCCGAAGCTTATCCTGGTTTCTGTAGCATGAAGCGACTGGGAGTATTTGTACTCTCCCCTGGATGGATGCTAGTCCATTGCAGGGTTACCCCCAGCATTAAATCCACTGGTACCCATTTATACACCTGGGTGGAGAGAGGCATTGTGAGAGTATAGTGGCTTGCCCAAGAACAATGCACAATACCCCCCAGCCAGGGCTCAAACCCAGATCGCTCGCTTTGGAGTTGAGCGCACTAACCATGAAGCCACTGCACCTCCCCACACACCTGTCCAGTGCATTTGCCATAATATTCAAATTCTTTTTAATTTTTTTCCCCTATGTTTTGCTTCTCCAAAAGCACCCAATCTACTCCCCACCCCCCACCCCCCCCAAAAAAAACCAACCCTAATTGTCACTTGTTATTCCTCTTCAACAGAAACTCCGAAGCAAGAATCAGGAGATTAAAGACCTCATTGACAAACTTAGAACATTGATGTGGGATGTTAACACCATGATGGCTCTTAAACCAAGCTGGTATTCCTCAGACGGCTTGCCTGAACATAATAGAAAGAATAAAACATAATACATGTTCTCTCTGTGTCACACAATGCTACCCTGTCACGTTGTGTGACTGACAGTACCAAACTGTTCTGTGGTGATATGTGAAAAGCTGAACTGATCCCAGAACTATGTGTACATCGGACACTGAACTTGAAATACCGATTTTTTTTATTAAAACCTCCCCGCGATTCATTGCTCCCATAAGTTGGGAGTTCAAACCTCCTGATTTTTCGAGCCAATTCTGATCCCTTGAGTAGTTTGAAATTCATCGTTCCCCTTATCTCTACTTGTAGTCTTTTTAGGTTCTTGACATTTTATTCTTGAAAGTGTGTCACTTCATACGTTCTTAAACTTGTCATTTTCTGCCATTTGCGAGCTTTCTGAATACAAAGGATAAATGTATGCAATTTTACAATGCAGCTTTCTTGACTTTAAGTTGCATTTCTACTTTTAACAACTTGGCAGTCTTTGATCTGCTCGTTAACATAGGAGCTTATAGATACGAGAAAAAAACCTTACTAACAAACACGTTCCGGTGAAGGGACACGCGTACGGTCAGCTGTGGGACCGCGTTGACCTGGACACTAGTTTTCTCACTTTGAAAAGAGTTCACCCCAACCCGAAATCAAAGTACATCTAGAATTCAGCTTCAATCTTCGCAGAGTTTTGATTGATTTTCAATCGTTTACTGAGAAACCTATTTTTCAGTGGTTTTTTTGCTCATCCTATGATGTTTTTATCATAATTTTATTTGGTTAACAACTATGGATCGTGTCTCTGTGATATGCAGATTAGATATTATGCTCTAGCTGAATGTGTGTCATTAGACGCCAACCTTGTTCCCAGGGTCTCACCCTGGAAACGAGGTTGGTTGGACGCGCGGTGGCCTCGTGATTAATGCGCTCGTCTCCGGATCGAGCGGTTTCAGGTTTTTGAGTCCTGGCCGACGACATTGTGTTGTGTTCTTTGGGAAGACACTTGGCCTCTCACAGTGCCTCACTCCGCCCAGGTGTATGAATGGGTACCAGCGAATTTAATGCTGGGGAGTAACCATGCGATGGACTAGCATCCCATCCAAGGGGGTGGGGGGGGGGGGGGGTAACACTCCTAGTCGCTTCATGCTACTGAAACCGGGATAAGCTGATGGCCACTTGGCTCGTATGCAGACCTTCGTGCGCTTCGGCAACAACTGCCATGAAACATAAAATACAAGGGGTGCATCTTTTGAATCCATTGTTTGAAGCAAGTTTGAATCTGTTTCTCCCAAGTTTGGCAGTATTAATTTGCAATTGCACCCTCTTAGGGCTTGGAATAATTTTGTGAATAAAGTAAACTGTCCCTGTTACCGTGTTGTCAGCTGTGTTGTATGTTTGTTTTTCTACCAGCTTCTTATCGTGGTAAATCCAGTTCACTCATAAATTTTGACCCTTACAAGTTTAATGATTTTAGTCAGCTATTTTTTAAAAGTTTTGTCCCATGTCTTGGAAAAATAATATACAGTAGCAACCCGGGAATGCAGTTACACACGTAACAAAAGAAGCAAGGGGTCATAGCCAATCCGGTTGAGATCTTAGATGAAACACGATAGACTTGTATCAGGAAGTGCACGTAACAGCTCTCTGGTTTCTAAGGAGTCTCTCTAAGAGCTGTGCTTCGAAAACACGATGGCTGTAGACGTGGACTCCGTTCTAAGACGTATAACCCAGCTTGGGTCCTTACCAGATTCGCATTTTAGTCATGTTTCTGTTCATATTTTTACCCATCACCTACCAAACCCTTATCATGGTGTTTGCAGCGTACGAACCGCCATGGATGTGTGCTAACAATAGCACAGCGTGTTTGGAGTCGAACAGTTCGTTTGCAAAGAACAAGGTTTACAGCACAGCAACAAGACCTATTGAGCTGTACCATAGACGATGTTCCCTGAATAGGAGCGACTGGAAGTTCGCGGATTACGATCTTTACGAAGGACCGCATCAGACGATTGTTGATCAGGTAAGAAAATACGAGATCACTAAGGTCATATCTTGTCATTCTCCGGCTGTCAGTTCGCTTCAATCGGTCATTCTCAAGAAGCGGAAATGATCAGGAGTAGCACTGTAATCTAACCGAAGTTAAAGGAGCTTGTAAAGGCGGGAAAATTTGCCGCACGTCGGAGTTCACTTTTGCCTAAGTCGAATGAAGCATGTCGCGAATAGCGAGAGAGGAAAAGCTTTCTTCCATAGGGTATCACTGAGCTTGAAGGGAAATTTTGTTGGCCATCTTCAGCACAGGCGCCCAAAGCTACCGTCTCGTAGGCGAAAAATAAGTGACTCTCGGACTGTACGAATTTACGCGCGCGTTTTGTGAGTCCAGGGCGGAAAGAGACCTGGTACATGTGCTGGTGAGTCTCCGGGTAGAAAAACGCCCGTTTCCAGCGTTATGCACGGGGAATTTTTGGATATGAGACATTTGGCAGAGTACAATGATCTTCTATGTTTAACTGTGCCGGGTTGATGGCCGATCGGTCGGATTTTCTGCTAGCAAACGGTCTTTGCTTGACTACGGTCGAAATCGCAGTCTGCAGCCTTGAGTCCGTCTTATGATGGGAATATCAGTAATGGCAAAGAGGGCCAAGAGCTGCGGAGATCAAAAATATGCACAATACGGACACACGGGAAATGAATACGTTTTATTAATGTTACGCGTAAAATG